>JAQIXJ010001539.1:0-20085 GCA_034700185.1 Phthiracarus laevigatus
ATATAAGACTGCGAACGTACAGACGGACATGGTCAAATGCATAAGCTCTCCTTTTTCTAAAAAAAGTGAGCTAAAAAACTTTTTTTTTCTATCTATCTATCTTTCTATCTCTCTTTCCGCAAGAATAGTTTAACAAATCACGTTCTCCTTCAATACTAATTTAAACTATTTTTACTGCCATTATCTAACAATATCTTAAAAATTTTTAACAAGTAAAGAACATTGTTGTGTAGCTTATCAAATTAGTGAGATATGCAACATTTAAACAAAAATATATAACGGGAAAATGAAACATTATAAAACATTAGGAGCGGATATTAGATTATTTAAATATATATTTTAAACAATAGGATTATGCTTATCAGCAGAGTGTCCCAGTAGGGTAACTAGTTATAATAAAATGCTTAATTTAATTAATTCAAAAAAACCAAAATCTAGGTTCTAGGATATTAACGTTATCTGTTAGCCTGGAGTTCCCGAGTGGGCACAACACTGAGTCACGAACCAAAAGTCTATTACCTAAAGCTAACAATTAATTTTATATCAGCGCATATATAAACCAAACACAAAACTGTTTTATGCGATAATGGCTTAATTTTTTCTTAGCTTATAAATTAGTATTCCTCTCACGAACATCTAAACATTTATGAGGTAACTTTTTTTGTTTCTAGAAAATTTTTCTTCGTCATGTGTCTGAAGTTTATTTATTCTTTGAATTTCGTTTATTTATTCTTTGAATTTCTTTACCACTGACGCCAATGAATTATACTTTTTTCTTAAAATTTTGATTCTATTAATTTATCGAAATATTAATATATTCTAGTTACGATAATATCATGAATAAACAAATATTTTAGCTGTAATAATACAATTAAGGTTTGGTTATTAATAAGGCTCGAAAATTTCGGACAGAAAAATGTTAAATTTCGGTCGGTTATCGGTTTAGAAATTAATTTTTATTTTTTAGTTAGAGATTTCGGTTAATGTTTCGGTCGACTCAATTTTATATAAATTAAATAAATTTTATAATGTTATACATTTCGATGTTTTCATGAGTAAAACTAAGTCTAATTTTTCGTAAAAAAATTTTGTAAACAGAAAAAGAGCAATCAACATGACATTCGCGCGTAATGTGTTAAAGACTTGTGATCCAAAGAGTTTGAATCTGATGTAAATAATTTTAAATAAGTGTTTTTTCCTAATGAATTCTCTCGTTTATTCAAATTTTTTTTGGTTTTTTTAAATTTCTTATAGTCTAATTTGATAAAAATAACTTCTATATAAGCAAAACATGTATAAATTATTCAAAATGACAATTTAAAAAGGATTTTCTAAAAACGGTTAGTAAAGTTCATTTTCGGTTATATCGGTCAGAAACATCAAAATCGTTTTTTTTTTCGGTTAAAATATTTGTCTTTCAAATACTTTATTTTAACCTAAAATACACATAAAACTAGTTTAACCGAAATTTAAACCTATAAAAATTTCTCGGTTAATACCGAATAGTTATTAAATATCAATGATAAATGAAAAATTTAGCAAATTATATAATTCAATATAAAATTCTTAGGGATTGAATCAAGTTATTTTGTGGTTTAATTTTCAGAATATCTTGAGCCAGACTTTTTTAAAAATCAATAATAATACTAAGATTTAAACACTTCTATTATTGGTAAAGCTGAAGATAAATATCTAGCCTGTGACTTCAAACGTTATTTTTCTTTAGTTATTCTTCGCAGCAATAGAACTCTGTACAGCAACGTTAAAATTCAATGAAAACTTGTTGTCTATTCAATGTTAAAGTAAAACACAATAAACTAGAAGTGTTTTTCCTTTAAAAAATAAAAAAAATCCAAGTTTCGAGATTAGTACTCGAGGAACCTAAAAATAACTTTGATTAAAAGAATAAAAAAAAGTCGAAAGATATCCTTTAGCGTACTCTGTAGTAAATTTCAATTTTGTTTACTATTGCGTTTGGCTTTAACATAAGTAAGGCCAGAATAAAATTTTATTACATTTATGCCGAGAAGGGAATCAACTGTGGAGCACAATTTCCTTAATAAGCTTACTCGAAGCTAATTTCGAGTATTAAAAAAAATTGTTGACGAATCTATTATTCTAGGCATAGGCGGAATTATCATCGAAATAGTACGGCATTCGTGAGATTGAAATGCCATTGAATGCCTCTTTCTCTCTTTACACACACACACAAACAGTGATGAGAGAGAGAGAGCACACGCACACATATTTATATTCTTTTTTATTTTGCTTCACTATTGCTCGCTAACATTCTCGACATCGAATGTATGATTAGGATTATGGTCGTATATACTCAATGCACAAAAAAAACTTCAAAGAAAAAGTGAATTTTAAAAAAACCAATTTTCTTGCTTGAGTAAAGCCACGCATTTGTAGTATTTTTTGATATACTCTCGATAATATGAACATTTTTCTTCTCTCCTTTTTTCTTCCAAGAAAAACATCACTGCATTTAATAAAAGTGAATCTTAAAAAGAGTGTTCCCTCAAAACTAACACAAATTAAACCTCTTTTTTACGCTATTAGAATGGCGTGCAGCATTACTTTTTATGTGTGAGTAACAATTTTTTTAAATATACGACATATAAAAATCAATAACGCAATTGTAAAATACTGTCGCATTTATGAAGGAGAGCTAAATAAAGTTATTATTATTATTTGAGTTGTCAGTGAGTGAGAAATAACTTCACTGATTATGAAAGGCTAACATTTGCGAAAAAAAATGTTATAATAAAAATTCAAAATTCTACCCATCCCTGCACTCAGTTTTTTTACAAAGTTATACTATTTTACATTCATTTTTTACTCTCGCGCGGCAAAATTGATTTTTTCACATATAATAGCATTAAACATTAAGACTACTTTCGCGTACATTTCGGTATCTTTTGCTTTTGAAGCGTTTCCTTTCAGAAACAGCGTAACGACATAGCAAAATGAGACACCACTTACAGACACAGATAATATTGCAGATAAAAACAGAGGATTAACCTTTCGCTATCGTTCGACTGGTTCACTGAATTGTTTTGCTTTCTTTGGCCGCGTATACATATAAACACACAAACAGCCCAAAATTAAATCTAATGGTCTCTCATTACTGAAATATTTCTGCGCAATTAAAAATCAAGCAAATTGGTTGCCATTAATCTGAATACAGATTACATTTGATAAATTTTTTCATGCATAACAAAATATATTATTGCTTGGATTATTATTAAAATAAAATTTATTATATACCAAAAAAAAGTTTTCTAACATTAATCTTAATTTTTTCTTATTTGCGATACGCGGCATAAAATATTTTAAATTATTATTATCATTCAAAAACTAGTGCACAAAAATATTTATTGATTTTTTATCTATTAGGGCCATCGTCGTCATCATCATCAGCGTCGTCTTCTTCTTCTTCGTCCTCTCAATCAAACAGTGGAGCTAAGTATCCAGTTATTGTTTTTATTCACGGCGAATCATATGAATGGGGTAATGGAAACTCTTTTGACGCAAGTTTGTTGGCGAGCTTTGGTCAAGTGATTGTCGTCACTTTAAATTATAGGCTTGGAATTTTAGGTATTTCTTTATATTTTTATTCAATCAATTAGTAAAGTAAGCATGTAAACTATACCTATTATTTTTTAAGCTCACTTTGAATAAACAAAGTCGAGCTTATTTAAAGAATGGATATATTTAATCAAGTCGAGCTTGTTTTTGACCAACTGTGTCTGTTCGTCTGCTCATGCAATCATAATGTCAATTAATTTGTTCACATAATTATGCATTAACCTTTAATAAGGGAAACCTATGAACGTGTGTTCTTCTTTTAATAACTTTAATAGCAAAATAAAGAAGAAGTTGTCTTAAATTATTATTTTTATATAATGTTAGTTTGTTTACACACTAATATTAACTTTGATTATGAAAATATTTGGTCTTATAAAATTTTAATGATTTAGCTTATAGGTATTGAGTAATCGCCACTAACCAAAAAGTAGAAAATTTTATTTCATTACCGTTTAAACAAAAAAATTATTATTACATGTATTATTTTTATCCATTAAAACGAAAGTCATTTGTTCATTTATCTATTTCTAAAATTGCATATCATTTATTTTGAAAATGGCCAAAATTCTACTAAAGTTGTTGCAGTAGTAATGATGCACAGGTGCATCATTTTATTTACGCATACATTTATCGATATTACGTATTAGCGATACATTTGTCATAGTGTTTTCCATTGATTTTCGTTTACTATAAATTTTTTAAATCTCCATCAAGTTTTTCAATTCCTTAAAAATTCTTGAGCATATAAACCGTTCGAATCACTTGTAAGCGAGAAAAAATAATTCAAAATTTTCGTTTTGTCTAAAATTTATTGAGACTTGTATAAAAATGTTGTGAAAATTCAATTAACTAAAAGTAAATATCGAAACTAACGCTGTTTGCATTGAAGGTAACTAATAAGCACTTGTCTCGCAGACATTCTCGTTTGTGAGACAAAAACTGTTATTTAATGCCACGTTATCGATGAACGAAATAACCCGCTTTTGTCTTTCCTAAATGTATCGGTATATATCACTATGCATTCAATTCTTGTCATGAGCTCTTTAAGAAAACTCGGAAAAAGTTATTACAAATTGATCGATTACTGCCTTTAAGTGATTTATAATTTCTGGCATCAATGCATTAAGTTATACAGCAGATATTGATAGAGTGATAATATCGTTGATCTTAAAGTTAAAGATAAGATAAGCACATCCTATATTATAGAAAGTAAAATGAGATAAATATAATTATAAATAAAGGAGAGCACATAAAGAAGAAGAAAAAAGTCGCAATGTATATGACTTATCTATTCCTGCAAATAGTTTCCACTAACTTATAACTATAATGCTATCACCCGAATCAATGGAATATATATATTAAGGGGTATTAACTGAGTAATACTTTGGCAAAAAATAGTGTTATTTAACTCATTCTACAGAACCTTAAAGCATTCTATAAGACATGGCAAAGCTAAGCGATAGGCCAACTCACAAATTTTTTTGTTTATGCCGAACGCCTTTCATTATTAATCTTCCCAGTGATGTATTTCTATTTCCGCCAAAACTATCAAATTTTTCAAACGCGTGAAAACCTTTCAGGGTTGACAGCGTAAGAATTTCATCGCTTTCAAAACATACAAACATAGAGTGAGATAAATTATATCAAATAAATTAGTCTAAGAGTCCTAAAATATGAGTCCTAATTGAGTTATCGATATATTATTGTTACAGCGCTGCCTATCATTGCATTCAATTCCGAAGACAGCAGATGATAACAAATAAAATTCAGACAAATCATATCTTATTTTTTAGGCTACTACACACCAACACACACATAAATATTTTTCGCCTTTTCCATTGTACACATAAGAAAAAACTTGATAACAAAGTGATTGAAAGGAAATGCATTTACGAAAATTCAATTTATAATAACCCGTAACAAAAAATAGTGGCATCAGCGACGCAATCATTGTTAATATTTTGATAATACAGTATAATCGTCATATTCATTGTTGTACATTAATCATTTTGTACTCCAGTAGTGCTCGTTTTTTCAAATATTTCTTTTTCTAAAGTATTTATTATTTATAACATCAAACGGTTTGTATGAGAGTTGAAACGCGAAAAGAAAAAAAATTTGAGAAAAAATTGGTTTCAAAGATTTAAATATTTATCAAAACTGGATATTTATTATGACGTTATAAATGATAAATAAAATGTGAAATAAAAATATCTTTTAATTTGGAGTTTGTCATTACTTAAAATTATTTGATTCTCCGAATAAATTAACATTTTTGAAAAAATTTACATTTGATTAGACTAAATATCGATCAACGCTAGTTTCAACGTTTAGTTTTTGGTCAATACTTAAAAGCTAATACTGTACAATATATCCGAAAACTTTTAATATGAATAGAATAGTTTATTTTGGAAAAAATGTACATAAATGTATTTATAATAAATAACGTTTTTTGCTCATCCCTCTGATTTGTTTGGCGACTTTTTTTATTTCACAAAGTGCTTCTCATCCAACAAAAAAAACTTAAATTTTAGATTCTAATGTTGCTTATATTCGAAACTTTAGCATAAAAGCTTAGCCTTAAAAGTTCTTTGTGGAATCAGTCAATATTTGTCGTGTTGTGAATAGTAAAGCTCCACTATTTGATTTGTGTTGATGGAATACACATAAATAAAACAAGTCTTAATATCGAGTTATAGTAAATTATAGTAAACGCGCATCGATTATAATAAACAATTTGTTTTTTAAAATGTGGTTTTTATTCAAACAAGTGTATTAGATTTTATTTTAAAGTGGGTACAAATAAAAATTGTCTAAATAATTAAATAGGTAAATGTTTGATTAAATTTTTCATAAATGTTTACAAAAGCCATATTTACTTTGCCTTAAGGTTTACTTCTTATTGACAATTTTAATTAAAATTTTCTATTATAATCGTATTTAAATTAAGATTCATTAAAAATACCATTTAGATAAAAATTATGGAAAGTAAATGTGTTTTAATTTTCGTAAACAAATTTTCACATTTTGGAATAAACTCAAGTTGAATGTGCCGTAAATAAACGATTTTTAAAATAAAAAGAAATTTTATAAATATTTATAAAAATTTCGGTTTTATAAATGAGAATATACAGTATATACAACAGAAATATATTGCGATATATTATAGAAAGCAGAATTTCTTAACGAATTATGTAAAATGTAATATGAAACCCTAGAATGTTCTATAATATAAGTCAAAGTTTAGCTTTTTTAACTTAAACTTGTAGAAAAAAATTAATTCTCAAGATAATCTCTACATAGTATTAAAATAACAGAACTATTATGAATTATTAGGAATATTTATTGCAACGCAAACTAAAGCTTACAATTTAGATAGGCTCATAATTTATTTTATTTAAATATCAAAGTTATTTTAAATTTTGTTAAAAAGATTATTTTTTAAGTATAATTTTTAAAAATATTTTTACGTATATACTATAAAATTCATACATAACATTTCATTTAAAGGTTTTTTACCGGCACTGTATGAAGGAACAGTTAGGGGTAATTATGGACTTATGGATCAAGTCGCCGCTTTACACTGGATTCAGGAAAACATTGCTGAAATATCAGGAGACGTAAATAACGTCACCATTATAGGGCATGGATATGGATCTGCGTGCGTCCATTTATTAATGATATCACCGATGGCTAGAGGTAAGTGGTGGCATGTAATAAAAATTAAGCAACCAATTTATATTTATAACTTAAATTCTTCGCACCACCTTTTATTTCTTTTTGTTTGTTGACCAATCTTTGGCTGCGATATTAATTTTAGGGCTATTAAATCTTGGCGAAATCCTTCCTATCCTTCCATTAAATTGAGTAAAACAGAAAATCTAATAAGGAAATGATGCAATTTATTTTTAGTAATATTCTCCTTACAAACCAACCAATAAAAAGAATTGGTCAAAATGAGCCATCGTTAACTTAAAATATGAGAAATAATTTTTTAAAGTAAAATTTTAAGACATAGTGTATAATATCTATTAAATTATTAATAATGTTTTAAATTACCATAAAATTTTAATATTAACTATTTATGTGGATTGAAATCAAAATAGAAATCCAAATCCAAAATTTAAATTATTACTAAGGATAGTAATTATTACTAATAATATTTGGATATTAATATTATAATCACACCCCTAAGCTAATTATTCTCATCGGTTATTTTAAATAAGTGTTTGCGATAAGAGTGGACAAAAATGTTGTCATACTTTATTAGGTTAGCGATTAAACATATAAAAACTACGAGCATATTTAACTATATGCACATAATCGTCAATAGCAACAAATCAAGCGACATCTGTTTTATCCAATTCCCTTGAAAGCTGTTCCAGAAGTTTAAGCGAATATTTATCTCACCATGAATAGTGTGTAAAGTCAAAAAATTGTGTAACTCACACTTTGTTCTGTTCTTTTATAACTAATTTCAAAGAAGTTTTTGAAGATTTTATTAGAGTTTATTAATTTTAAATTTGTTGTTTAAAAACATTTTTGACACTTAACCCCCCTCCCCAAAAAAAATGAATTAAAACGCTTACATCTACCTTATATTAAAACAAGATCGATACGGTCATAATATCTGACTTTGCAATTTAAATTTTAGTTTAGTTAGTATATGGTCGCTCGCTTACTTCATTCACTCGCTCCCAGTATTTTAAATTATAAAGTTGTATAGTGAATAAAACATTAATTCGTTTTCTATAAAACATTAGCGGCAAATGCCACTTAAGTTCTTACTTATAATTTTTCAACTTAATCTGATTTTTGAACCTTTTAACCTAAGCTTTTGACTATACAGCGGTTGATTATCCCAAAATGACCTCAAATCTGTGGCAGATGCCCATGAGTGCGGACAGACGGACGGACAGACTGAGTACCCAAATCCATATATCTGAATTTAGCAAAGTCAGATAAAAAAGATTGAAAAGGTCAGAATACCTGACTTTGCAATGTAAATTTTAGTTATTAAATGATCGGTCGTTTTCTTCCCGTTATTTTATATTATTTTATAAGAAATTCTGAATAATTACATAATATCTAAGTTATACTCTATATAAAACGGCATATGCCACTGAATATTCCACTCTATTTTAAATGTTTAATTTATTTCTGAGTTGTATATTAAATTTTAGTAAAAAAGAAATTTTTCAATGAAATCTGGGTTCTATAAGATATTACCGCCACTATCTAAATTTTGACTATTTTTACCATTATTTAGGCCATTATGACATGAAAAACCGGAGATACATTAACATGAGAAATCGGTGAAATCCTTTTATTAATATAAAGTGCATGAACAAACAAACAAACTCAAATCCATATATTGACAGTCAAATAAAAAACAGTTAGCTGGAGCTCAATTCTGTTTCAAATCTTTTATGACTTTACAGAAACATACAATATTTATTAAACAGATAAATATTTTAAAATGATATACACCACAAACGTTATTAACGAACAATATTCTTAAAGGTTTATTTTCGCGCGTAATACTTATGAGTGGTTCGGCGTTGAGTTCGTGGGCGATCGCATCCGATGCGAACAATTACGCACTTAAACTGGCAGAAGCTCTCAAATGTCCTAAATATGTGCGTAACTATATATATCCAAAAAAACTCTAACAACAGACAAATTATAAAACTATTATTTTGATGGTAATTCAGGATAACGTAATTATGGTCGAATGTCTTCGTCAAAAAAGTTTAAACGAGATAATGAGCGTAAACCAGAGTACACCGCAATATCTTACTGGGTTTGGACCAATTATCGATGGAATAGTAGTGCCTTCGGATCCCAAACATATTATGCAGACAGGAATGAGTGATTTTAATTACAATTTCCACCACAACTTTACGCCAACGAATTTCGTTTACACGTCAAACTCGGTTCATTATTTTAATAGTTACGACCTATTGTTTGGTGTGACTCGTGTTGAAGCGCCTTATATTTTTAGTGATCACGAAGAGAGACACGGAATCGACTTATCCAGACGCGATCGCATTTTGCGTACTCTTGTTCGCAATTTGTTTGATTTCCATCAACAGGTAAACTATTTGAGCTCACATTATTCACCGACTATAACGTTAAACGTTTATAATAATCTATTTATAATAATAATTTGGCATATTTTGTTTTATAGTCAATATTATTAACACTTATAAACGAGTACACCGATTGGAATCGACCGGTCGAGCACCCAATTAACTTATTAGACTCAACCGCTGACATATTAGGCGATGCCTTAATCGTATCACCCATTATTGAAACCGGAGATTTACATTATAAATGGTCTTCGACTCATCACGCGTCACAACTAACCCAAAATTTATTGCACATTACCAGCGAATCGAGAACTGCCCGAATCTATTTTTACGTGTTTGCCTATCAGGTAACCTTTAATTAGGGTATTGTTTATATTATGCGCATAACTAGTAATACGTTTTATTAAAATGCAAGGCACTAAAGCTTACGCGTTAATTTGATAAAATAACTTAAGTTTTAATAAGACCTAATAAATGCTAAATAACGGAGTTATGTGTTGGAAGAAAGAGTTTGGGAAAACTTATCTAGTGTTTGAGCCTTTGAGCCAAACTTTACGCATCATGTATTATTTGTGGATGTTATTAGAATGAAGATGGCAATAAGCTTCATCAACGACTCGGATGCATGCATGGCGAAGAGTTAGCGTATTTATTTGGTGCTCCCTTAGCGGTTCAATTACTTGGCCGATCAATTGGACATTTTGCCTCTAATTACAGCAAACCTGAAGTAACGCTATCCGAGGCTGTGATGACTTATTGGATCAATTTCGCTAAATATGGGTACGAACTTTTGTGATTACTGTAATGCTTTCATATGTAAATAATATTAAGTTATTCTTTTTCGAAATTAATTTTAAGAAAAAACTATATTCGTTTAAGGCGTCCTTTATTTATCAAATATCTAGAGAGTATTTTAATTTCATAAAAGTTAAAAACTGGATTTAATCAACAAATAACGTTAGTTAAATATTCACTATTATAATCATAATTGATTTTTCTGTGTTAAAGTTTATCCAATCAAAGAATAATTAATTAATCTAATAAAAAATGTTTTTTTTGATGAAACTTTTTTTTGGTTAATTTAAAAAATGTGCAGTTTTCTAAATTAAAATTGAAACACAGTAAACAGTATAAACACATAATCGTTATTAGACAAATTCAATGCAAACAATTTGTATTACGGTAATCATTGTATATCGCACAAAATTGTTTAAATTCTATATACTAATAATTCTTAAATAAGTAAAGTTTTAAATTGAAAAAATTTTTGATAAATTTTATTAAAAAATATAATGTTCGGTTCAATATACCACCTCATGATCAGTTAAGTTTGGTATACGATGTTTTCTTTCAAGTCATTGGCAACTGCTTTTGTATGGCACATTTTTCTTTATCAATATATTTCTATTTTTGATACGATACAACTGCATGCGTATGTCTCTCTTTTGTATTAGTTGCCAACATGAACAATATTAACAAAAGTTGATCCATATATTGCCAAATGCTGTGCCCAACACAACATTTCTTTTGGTTTATTTTCGTTTCTTTTTTCTCATTTCTATATTATTAGTGATCCAAACATTTGGCCTCACGAACTCGATTCGCATGGGGATCGCACTAAAGGACGTTTTGAAAGTGTCGTTTGGCCTCAGTATGATTCCACTCAAAGGAAATATCTATTGATAGGCAAGTGTTTCGCTATTTCGTTTTACAACTTTGTTTTGCCCGTTCTGTAGTCAATGTGTTTGTGATTTCTGTTTTTTAATTGATTTATTGTATCAGTTAAGAAATGAATCAGGAGAAGTATCAGGATGAAATCAGTTAAGAAAATACATTTCAAGATTATAACTTATATTAAGTAATGCTCAAAGTTAAGAGCGATATAAAGTACCGGTAATAGTTTGCAAAAAGTTGACAATAATTCCCTAATTCTAGACTAATTCCCTAACTTCTGTACGATTGTGCATAACAACACCAGAAAGCTTTCTTTTGTTTAACCGAACACATTTTACAGTTTAGTAAGAAATAAATTCTTAATTTATGAAAATATCCATTATATTATATATTGATTGCAAACGCAAAATCTTATTTTTATAGATTCAGCCAAAACTAATTACTTTATTTTTTTCTGTTTACAGTATATGCATGTTTCAAATAAAATGTAGTCTAAATTGGTCTACAAAAAATAATTAGAGTAAAATTCCCTCAACTCATTTATTTAAGTAGATATTGTTCTCAACTCACTATCCATAAAACTTTTCTCAATTTATTAGTCAAGTTATTTGATGGTGGAAATTTAAAATTAATCTTTTTACTGTTACTAAAATTATCCACAACATAATAATTAAATGACTAATTTAAAAAACCAAACAGATTGGCTAATTAATAGCGTGATTTCGGCTTAATCTTGAGATAAAGAACTGAAGTAACATAGAATCTTAAAAACTTTTGGTCATTTCAATACAATAAAATTAAAAAAAGTGTTTCTTTTTTATATCCCTCGGCGTTAAGATTAAAAGAAAGTAATTTACTAAAAGGTAACTTCCACCTCAGCGATGCATCATTTGGATTATTCCAATTATATTATTTTGTATTTAACTCGAATTATTACAGTTCTTGGATTTGACAATAATATTTATGCTCATTTAATTTTCCGTATTAATAAAATATATCTAGAATATCTTATTATTTTATATACCAGGAATGAAGCCTAAAATTCGGGATCATTATCACAGTCATAGACTGTCATTCTGGTTGCATCTAATCCCGCGTCTGCATCAACCAGGAGAAGAGGATATTTACTTGAGGCATCATTTACTGCAAGATCACGAAAATCCTTCGTCATATGACGGCATTGTACGCCAAATAGCGTTCAAATTCCTTCAACCATTACCAACTGCTGCAGCGCCAAAAAATATGAATTTATCGAAGTTGCCTAAACTAGACTATAAAGTAATTCCTACGCCTACCCTTCTTTATCCATCGACCACCGAATTAAGTGGTGAAAATGAAATGTCATCGATTTCTAACAATAAAACTATTGCGACCGCTATTGTAATGAATGAAAATAATTACACGACAGCGTTGACTATTACCATAGTAATAGGATGTTCGCTATTATTTCTAAATGTGCTCATATTTGCAGGCGTTTATTATCAGATAAATAAAGCGAAACGCAAACGACGAAAACAAATTCAACAGCAAAATGATGTAAATGATTAGTTTTTAAAGTACTATATGTTTTAGTAACTTAATATGAAATGTTTTGCCACTTTAAAATCAAATTTTGATTTTTCGTTAAGGTTAAGATCATTATTTTTCTTATCATTTTAATGCCAAAGTTAATATGAATTTATTTGCGTTTTTTTTACCAAAATTCAATTTTACGAGGAAAGTGTATCAAAAAAATAAGTTAATAGCGTAATGATTTATATTTAGTATGCAGAGTATTAATGTCAAAATATTATTTCTTGATAATCTAAAACTAGTTTTGAGAATTTAGCGCCATCAACAAAATAACACGAACTTACTCAAAACTTTGTGCCTAAAAATTTCAATGAATCAGAGACAAAGAAAGTATTTCAAACATTTTTTTTAGTTGCATATAACTAAGATACAAAGCGTCAAATTTCCTTATCAAAAACACACATATATACGCGTAAGCTTCTATATATATGTATATATTTAAGAACATGAAACCCATGAATATATCAATATAATAGAATTTTTGTAGATAGGATTTCTCAAAGCATATTTGTAATTTATACATTGCGTATAATGATTTAGAATAGTGCGAGAGTGAGTTTTGATGGAGTACAGTATAGCTTTACTAGTAATATCCTTAAACAGATTCATATTTGTTATTCGTTACAAATTATTTTATAGCTAAAAGCATACAAACATGATAATAATGATTGATTTTGTCGTCGTATAATAAAAGTTCTTTCCTTTTCGCGTATAGTCTAATGCGTTATCAAATCCAAAACAAATGGTAGACATTGTTTACTGAATATTATATTTTTCTTTCTTCGCCATTAAAAACATATTTTTAATGGTTATCTGCGCAGATAATACTTTCTAGATAAGCGAAATCAGTTTTTATGCTCCACATAAAACTTTTTTCTTATTCGGTAATGTCTTGAATTGCAATTATTTTAAAACACAAACACTGATAATTGATAGGAAATGCGAGCATTAAAGGAATGAAATGTTTTTTGGCATTTTATATTATTTTAAGTTTGGAATAATACAAAAATAAAATAATTATAATTATATGAATTTCAAAAAAAATAATAATTTAGGTATAGAATGGGAGGATATTTTTAAAAATGTCTGAAATAAATCATTAATCACGTGATAGTTAGAAGAAAAAAAAGTATACTAACAGAAAAAATTTTCATGGCAAACTAATAAAACATTTTTTACGTTTGAATTTCAGTATTCATCGCCACAAGAAGAATCACTAATGCTCTCATCGGCTTCGGGCACAATAAAAACCAATTCGCAGACATCGTTACGTCCAGTGTCACCCGTTAGGAACATGTCAGTGAATAGTAGTAACCCCATCACAGAACAATTAGAGACCATTAATCATTGCGACGCTATTTGTAATTCGTGTCCACCAATGTGTCCAAACATCAATGCAAACAACGTCCATAAAGGGATTCTTAAATATAATAATAAAATAATAGCGCATCCAAAATCATCGTCTTTTGTAAAATGTTCGCAGGTATAACTTTTTGTTAACCCCAACTAATTACCTTAAATACTATTAAAAAAATGAGTTTAGAAGAAAATAAGCTGATTTCAAACTATCTTTTTTGGTATAAAATCTTAAATACAACACTTAAAGGAATCAAATCTATAAATTAAAGAATGCCTGATATGTTCGTATTTGTCTAATCTGTACTAATAATCAAAATTCAAACCTATTATCAAAATGTTTTCCATAATTTTTTATGAAACTCTTAATTATTAAATTAATTGCGTAGAATTTTGAAAAATATTGATAGGCTCAACGATGTTGCGTTCCTTGTCATTACGTGAACTCGCGATTACCAGACCAGCGTTACGACCCAATTGGTGTCGAATGTAATACTGTTTTGCAAGATATTTGTAAACAATAACTTAAATCAAATATTAGCGAATATATTTTATTATCAAATATTATAAGGTAAAGTTTCTCAACAATTATGCAGTTTTACTAGTGTTATCTATCTAAATAATATATTAAAGAATGATCTCTCTCACTCTCTCCGTCATGTTCTCCTACAATACTAAGAATAGCTATTTTATGAAAGTTAATTAACAATATAAAAACTTTTAAACTTTTAGAACATTGTTCAATTAAACGAGAAAATTTAAATAAACAACTAAACAATAAATAAAGAGTATATTAACGATTTAAAACGTTGTACGGGCTATGATAGGTAATACTAAAATAAAACTAATTATTGCTTATTGTTGTTAGGGTTAAAAATGTTTTTATTCTCGCGAAGCGGTTTTCTAACGCTACTTCTTTTAAAAATTTTACTTGCAAATTTACAAGTATAATTAAATAATATATTTCGTATCACTGTATATAATAACTTAGTTACTTTGAAAAATGGAACAAAAATCTGAATACTACTGAATACTAAATACTATTAGAAAATACAAATTAATTAGTATAGTTCTGTAATAATGAAATTTGAATAAAAAATTCCCATATAATTTCTATAAATTCCATAATTATATAATCTAAAATTATTAGATTTATCTTATATCTTAAAATTATATATTCATTAATCTTTCGTTATTTTTCAGATATTATTTAAAAATCTACACAAGTTGTCAGCACTTTATAAAAAGTTTTTTATATTTAAAATTTATGACATTATTAATAAAAATTGTTAATAATTTGCGTTATATTTAACCCAACGTCGATATAATATTATGAAACGTAATAAATAATAAATTAAACCAATTCTGAATTATTATTTAACGTGAGGCCAAATTGTATCGATTTATAAATTAAATTGAAGCGATATTTGCGAACATAGTCTGTCAATAAATTAATGAACGCAATAGAAGTAATTTTTAACTTGGAAACATTTTTTAGTTGGTTAATAAATTTAAACAGAGAAATAACCATTTATTGATTTAAATGAGAAATAAAAATTTTTGAACAAATTTACTTGATATTTACTTTAACAAACGAGAAACAACAACAACAATAAATATTAATCCCACACAATAATAAATTTTGATGTCAGAGAATATGCTAATAGCCACGAAAAGATAATACTGTTTGTGGAAAATGGACGCATTAACAAAAATATAAGTGTCGAATTGGAAAATATGGTCATTAAATATTTCGAAACTTCTGGATATCTTAGAATTTTACCAAAAAACAGTACCAAAATAAGAGTACGGTAATATTTTAGATATAAAGTAATACCGTATAGATAGACAATTATTCGCACAATAAGCAAAAATCCAGTGGAGGAAAAACTACTAGTAATAACCATCGAGATTGAGGTATAACAGACAAATAACCTTCATTTCAGTTCAATGATTTTTGTCATTTTTTCTAAGGAAATTATGAGCAGATAATATGATGGCTTAATTAAATTCTAATATTGGACTAACTTTTCGAGAATGTGTTACAAAATAATTATTTCCATATTTTTTTGATGTTTTAACTTTTACTATACCGTAGTATATTATATCTTATTTAAATAAGGAAAATAAATTATTTTTCAGTCCAAAGTAATGATTATAATATTAACTATTATTAGAAAACAATGGAATATAATATTAAGTAAAAGCAGTTAAGCTTTTGTTATCTGAAATACTCTTCTTGAAATATGATATTTTGCAAGAAAACAACAATGTATCAAAATTGAATAAACGCTATTTTTAATAAATACAGTGGACCCAAATTAATCCATAGCTTTTATTTGAGAAATTTATTTGTGTTAGGAGCGTATGCACAGTTCAAAGAGAATTCAGAGTTAACTAGACTCATCGTTTATAAACTTTTACTATTTGACATTTTATGAACACTTTAGCTTTTATTGTAACTTTTTAGTATTTAAGAAATGCTTTTATATATTTTTATTTCAATATTTATTTGAGTCGCGACGTTTAAACTTAATGTAAAATAATATTTATTAATAAACAATTCAGTTTACGGCATAAGTTCGTAACAATACGATGTTTGATCGAGTTTATTTCGAAACTAAATTGTTTTAATCAATTAATCACGAATTTTTTTTAAATTGTTATGTTTTAGGATGATTTTTTTGGTGTTCATTTATTGCTAACTTTTTGACAACAATTTTTTAAAACAAAACAAAGATTTTAAATTTATTTCAATTTCTCGTATTGATTTTTATGTTCACTGCGCTGTAGATTTATTCTTCTCTTTCTTTGTGTGCATTTAATCAAACTAAGTAAACAATAATCATCGAGAATGTTTTCATTTCATAGAAATGAGACAAATAGTTATAGTTTCCAGGCGTTTATCACGTTTATAAGAGTTATAAAATAGAACTTTAATAATAGATTTACTTGATTTTAATTATTGCTCAGATTTAGTTATATCAAAAATTTTTGATTTAAAAATTGTATTTTCTTTATTGGCTTAAAACAGTTGTTATATGCTGTTAAGATACAAACAATTTTAATTTCCCCTAAAACTTTTGGTGAATAGATAGATGAACTTTTAGAAAAAAATAACAAATTGATTAATCTTTTACTTAATTTAATATTACGTTTATCTTTTCCTTTTCAAACATTTTTCTAAAAAATTTGCAACGCATTGTATGCTAAATATTCGCCTAAAGCCTACTAGTCTTTAACCAAAAATAATTCGATTAAGCAGATCCGGTACGCACGCCAGCATTGCAGTAAAGTATGCTTTAAGTTATTTGAACTTTTTGTTTATGAATATCACATGTTAAGCATTAAATTTAATTTGTTACGCTCTATTGATTTTTTTCTTGATTTTATTATAAATTTAATATTTTTTTACGAGAAGTTCACTTAAGCCAAATTATTCGCGCTTATTAAGACTGTTTCGATCTGCTAAATGCAAAACTTCTAGGGAAATAATTTTATGAATAAACTGAGAATATCTTATGCTCTCAAAAAATTAGTTACTCTGGCCATTATTGATAAAAGAGTTGGCACTCTGCTAAATCCAGCAAATGATTGATTTTTTGGAAAGGATCACAATTTTTCAGCTTATTTTCCATTTATTAATTTCCCATGTTATATTTAAATTAGAAAATGCATATTTATACGGTAGTTTAAATGTTTTGACGAATTACAATGAAAAAATGCATTATTGCATAAAAACAAACAGAAAATATATTAAAGGAAAACATAGTAAAATTATGTGTATGGAAAATGAATTTAATTTCGTCTTCTATAACAAAAAAAAATTATTCTCTATATTTATTTAGGCAGAATAACATTCATTAAAATTTTAATATTTACAGTATGCCATTCGGAATTCTAATTTCATAACGCATTAAAATAAACTAATTCACATTTACTTTAATAACTATACAGTACCTGATGGTATGATGGTATATTCTTAACATGCAGACAATAAAATGTAGATTGCAATTTGCGAGCGCAGTTTTCCTAACACTTTGACAAAATTAAGAAAGTCGTATTACAGAGCTATATATTTCTTTATGTTTTAAAACAAGCATATGCGAAATAAGCATTTATGATGCATTAAACAATGAATATAATAAAGTCTTGGAAATAACGTTTATTATTTTTTAAAATTATTCTCGCTGTGCATCACTAATTTATCAATATTTTTTACTATAATTTTAGAAACAAAAAGATTAGAGGCTAAATTCAGACGCTAATTTTGAGCTATTGAAGCCTATATTATGTATTATAATAGACTAGGTTTCAGCCCGTGCTTCGCAAGGGTTATTAGTATTTATATAAATTGCGAATGTATAGAATTTCCATGAGGGGTTGCCCACCCCCTCGAGTTACCCCTCATTTAACTCCGTTTTTTGAGCTGAGTTGAATAATATGGGTGTTAAGTGGTATTTAAACATTTTAATGGACACCTCCTGAATGATGGGGTGCCAACCATCTCAAAACCCTATATTTGACTTTCTCTCTTTGATCTAAATCCATTGATATAGGTGTCGTGTGGGTGGACGTTCGGGAGAATCGAATATAGTGCTATTGAATCAGTTTTTCCACCCCCATTTTTCAGGAGGGATCCTACTACCTTGGAACCTCCGGATGTGCACTCCTCTTTTCGAATTAAATCCATTGATATAGATGTCGAGGAGTGGGACTCCCAGTAGAGCCGCCTATGAAGAATATCACAAACAGACAGACAAACAACAGACAAATAATGTTTTTTATATAAAGTGATGATAGGTTTCTTAGTGGAGTGGAGGCTTAAAATCTTTATTTAAGTTACATTAGTTTTGGAGCTTCCAAATTTTTGTGATCGAAAGATGGAATAATTTTTATAAAGAAGAATGAACATTAGTAATGCGCTCACTTTGATTCTAATACTTTATTAAACATTTCAGTATGTTCGATAGTTGTTTGATTTTATAGCATTTAATCATACGATAAATCGATCATCGAAAAATTTCATCAGAAAAACTTTTATAGATTTTCTTTATTTTTGGTATACATTGACAAGTATAAGCGATGTAAACATATATGAAAATCAAGCATGGATAGTATACCAGTCTCTACTAAATCTTGTACCGAAAACTTTCATCAGTATAGATTTTTTTAATTTTCATTGGAGAATAGCAGATATAAGCGGTGCACAACATACATAAAAATCAAGCATGGACAGCATACTTTTTCCTATTAATTTTAGTTCTAAATATTTTCATCAGTATAGATTTTTAGATTTTTTCCTCACACGAACATATATAACTGGTGTACATCATATATAAAAATCAAACATTTACAGGATATGTGACACTAAGATAGGTCGCAAAAATTTTCTTAGTACAAATTCTTGTTTAATTTTCCACACGACTTCAAATACTCGCTCTACAATATATATATATATGAAAGTCAGACATGGGCAGGATGTATGTGACCACTGAGTCGGTTACCAAAAAACTTTGCATGTATGGATTTTCTAATTGGTAAAATATATAACCGGTATATAAGATATATAAATATCAGACCTGGACAGGATATGCGTAACCACTAAATCTGTCACAAAAAATCATCGGGTTATATTTTTCAAATTTTTCTACGCACAATCATACACAGTGAAACACAAGTATTCATAACTCAACACAGAACTATTCATAAAACATCGCACATATGGTTTCATTACACACAACTTTTCATAAAACAGGCAAAACTTTCCATAACGCGTCAAAAGTTTTATTGCGTT
>JAQIXJ010001540.1:0-20083 GCA_034700185.1 Phthiracarus laevigatus
ACTTGAATTTTTTTAATTTGAGTCTTAATCGGGTTAATAAATGGTTTTCAATAGAAATGGTAACTGTTTTGTTGAATAGTTAATTAACGATTTTCACATCCCTAATAATGAGCTCACACTTTCAGATAAAAGTAATATAACATCTTTTGAAAAAAGGCTAGGAATTTCTTATTCAACTCTTGTTTTCAAAAAAGTTTCGATTGATATATAATTTTTTATTTGATATTTTCGTTAATAATAACTTCACGAGTCATGAACAACTCTAGATTTCATAAGTAAACATAAGAAAGCAGTCTCATTGCGACAATTTATATTAATAAAAATATTTATATTTAGTTTAAAGCAATGTCTTATTTAAGGTATTATTTATTTATTTTCCATCAAATATCAAATTTTACATAATTTAAGGTACTTTATGTAAAATTACATAAAATTTCACTTAAAAAGATTTAGCCATAAATTTCTTCACTGACACTGACTGAGTTTAAGCTCTACAAAACATTAAGTATTAGATTTTTAATATAATTTAACATCAACTCTATTGTCAGTGATGCACAACTCTCGAGCGGATGGCTTAACATAACATAATCTCGAGAATGATCACTTGGCGTGCAATAAACTGATAAATTATTAATATATTAACTTCTATTAAACATAACCATTTAATAAAAAGTCATTTTATTTTCCTGGTTTTGGAAAATATCCCGGATTTGAAATTTATTTCAAAAAAGTTCCCGTTTTTGCTATATTTAACAAGAAATTTTTAAATATAAACCAAAAATCTTCTTTAAGTATTCCTATAATGATCTGAAATAGAAAGATTTGGAGCGTTTTTGTGAAACTTTTGGAAAAAATAGTTTTAATAGTCTCATATTTCGAATATTAAGCGCTTACTTCAAAAACCTATTGATGAAAAATAGACAGCGTTTTTGAAAAAGAATTTA
The DNA here is from genome assembly GCA_034700185.1 of Phthiracarus laevigatus. Classification (NCBI taxonomy): domain Eukaryota; kingdom Metazoa; phylum Arthropoda; class Arachnida; order Sarcoptiformes; family Phthiracaridae; genus Phthiracarus; species Phthiracarus laevigatus. The sequence goes on from JAQIXJ010001540.1 coordinate 945, forward strand.
AAAATGTTTCATAATATTCAGTTAAACTCTTTATTTTGAATTATTGTTTTTATTCGGAATAAAAATAAGTTTTAGTTTCCGGATCCTATTCTCGCTTTTGGTACATTTTTGAACTCGGTTCCCGACCGTTTTAACCAGTTTTTAGTCCCAGAAATCCCTATACCTAACAATAATAATAATTTAACGACTTTTATTAAACTATAAAAAGAAGCTAATTTAATGTTGTTTAAATAGTATTAATATCAGCAAATATTTAACATAAATAACTTTGTGGTAAATTTAATTTATAGAATTTTACTGATTTTTACGTCAATTTAAATACACTTTCAAAAATATACACTTAGAAAAGATTTTGTTATAAATTTATTCATTCTAATACTGAAACTCACTCAGTTTTAGCGCTACAAAACATTAATTGTTAGATTTTTAATATAATTTAACATCAACTCTATTATCAGTGATGCACAACTCTCGTGCGGATGGCTTAACATAATATAATCTCGTGAATGACCGTTTGGCGTGCATTAAACTGATAATAACGGAAAGTATTTATTCAAATTTTCCATAATAACGACCATCGGAGCTCATTTTAAGAGAATATTGTTGTTTATTTCGGCTTGAATTTAAGATATATTGTTTAATTGGTTGTCTGTAACTTTTTCGGTTTAATGATGACATCAATAAATAGTATGTTTCATATATTTCCATTGCCACTCGTTTTACATAAACTTTATCCCAGTATATTATATCGTTTTCTGGATTAATATCACAACATTCAATTTTATCTATGATATCATCTTCTATTTTCCACGGTATAAAATGGGTGGAAAATAAGTGCATAGAGAGTGCCACTGGAGGCCTAGAATAGAGTTGAATTGTGATTTTGAAAAATGTATAAAATTAATAATTTATTCTTTCTGTAATTTTCTTGAATAAATTAATGGCTATCAAAGTCAAGTTTCAAAGTAACAAATTTAAGATTTATTATTATAGCATAAATTAAAACTTATTTTCATAAATTAGAAAATAGCTCATAATTAATTTTAAATTCAAAGGAAAAGTTGTCAATTAATACAATATTAAGCATAGATTCAAAGAATTTAGAAAACTATTTTTGTTTAATTAAGATGTTATACTTTATAATATTTAAAAACAAATACAAGCAAGTAGTATTATAAAGTACAGGACACATGCAGTTTTAATTTCCCTCAAACTTGTTTTTCATAACTAATTTTATGTTAAAAGAGAAATATATTTACCAGGTTTTTAAGAAATTAATTGGAATTATAAGTTTGTCGAGTGTATCGGCAAACTGTAATTCTCGTTTTGTCCATTTTGTTTCGCCAAGATGTTGTTATAAGAGCCACAAAAAGTATACAATTAGTGACAGCTTTGTTGAGGACATCTTGCCAATCATTGCCAGCTTTAATCTCGTCCAGATCAAGAAATGTATGGCAACCTAATGATTGTAATTCATTTTTCAAATCTCTAGCGTGTTGTGACGCTTCCCTTCGAACATAGCTTATCATTATTTTCATATCGTTGAATATAATGTAATTTCTAAACAGAAAGAATATTGAACGGCATTAACATACATTTTAAAAATTTTTATTAATAATGTTCTTATTTTAAGTTCTTGTTTCAGTAAATAATATATAATTTCTATAAATTAATTAAAATACAAACTTTAAATAGACTTAATTAGAGTTGAAATTTATTAAAACTTTCAAATTTTTTTCGTTTTATGATAACGTTTAATGAACGTTTAAGGCTTTATATAATCACATATGAAAAATTACATACACTTTACAATACATCCCACGGTAAATCTACGTTCGAATCAAACGTCGTCTGATTACCACTTAAATTACGCATGCAATACATTTATGTCACAATGTCACTAAGAGAATGTCCAATGATTGTTCAAATAATAGTGAATTTTGTAGTAGTAATGTAATGCACAGCTTAATAACGTTGCGGATCGAAGGCGCGACCCAGCTTTATATAATTTTGAATTGCATTTATGAAATTTTAATATTAATATAAATGTAAATTGTTTTAATTTGCAGCATATATTTGAAATGCGGTTCTAGTTATATTAAATATTTTAGTTTTATTACTTATTTGATTGATATGTCAACAATTTTATTTAATTTTATAACATCTTTATGAATAGAGTCGTTCATTACCGGTTAAAAGACCGGTAATGACCGCCGTTTTCAAAAATATTTACCGGTCGAATTGCACTTAATACCGATAATTACTGGAATAATTTAATTCAAAATTAAAAATTCTTTTTTATAACCGTTATTTCAAAATAAAATTTGTGAACATATTTTTCATAAAATTTTCTATAAAACCTGTTATGACCGCAGATTTTATTTATTTTTTACGGGTCATCTTTATAATACCAGTCGTGACCGCCGATTTATATTTTTTATTGTGACCGGTAATGAATATCACTATTTATAAATTATAAATTAACATGAAGCTATGACATGGGAAATTTATCACAAAAAATGTTAAATCTAATAAAATCCATGTTTATATATAATATCCTTGAAATGTCTTTCTTTTTTATAAACAAACGTTCTTTTTTATATTAAAAGTTTTATAGTTTTATTGTGTTAAATTCACAATTTATTTAATCAATTTAACACTTCATACCTATCATTACAAATATTAAAAGAATAACTGTTTAAATAACATGACATTACTAATAATTTTATATTAATTGCGTAAAAGCGCTAAAATTAGTACGATTTTGTTAATAAAATGTTGCCAAACAACTTATTATATTTTTAACAGCAATCGATATTTTTTCAGGTGTTTCGTGTTTGTCAAACAATGCATTCCAGTGTTCGCTTTCAACTCAGATCGGCATCTTTTTTATCGTCTCAGGTAATTCATCGTTGTTTTTGCCACTGATATCACCGAATACTGCGGGTATAACATAATTATCATTCCACAAAAACTCCTCTGCGATGCGAATATCTTCATCACTGTTATCAATCAAAAGACAAATCTTAAAAAGTTGAGACACCACTGGATCTCTTTGTTTAACTGAGTTTCCGACATTAAAAGTTTGTCCGTTGTCTGCAATCATACCCTCTGGTAATACGTGATACATAGAAAATTCAGATGCAGTTTGTTTAAGAAAACTGTTTAAAACTAAATGATTATTACAACCATTTCCTAAATATTTAAATACAAAACATTATTATCAGAAATAAAACCGCATACATAAACTTCATTACCTGATACTAATGATAAGTTTGATAATTCCGCTAATTTTTTACCAATTAGTTCATATATAACTTGTGCTCTACCACTAAATAATTCGCAATTATTGCCATTTGAAATGTAAACGAATGTAAATTTTTCATAATTTACTGGAAAACTTATCCGAACTTCATGTGCCATTCGCTCCTCAACTGTAATACTTGCCATCAAATCACAATTATTTTTGGCTAATAATTCAATTCGTGCCTTAAGCTGAGGGTTCAATAAATGTTGCGAATTTGTTTGATTTATCAATAGATTCTTTTCATCAAACAATTTTGCAAAAATTAATGGTATTTTGCAGTTATCATATTGTATACCAATTATTGATACGCTATTATTAAAGTAAAACGCTTGTTGTTTGCATGTGTTAGACTTATAGTAATCTTCCGATAATATCAATATGATAACCGAAGCGTTTTTAACTTTGTTACGATAATCAATTATATTATCCCAATTATAATCATAGTTTTTATCTTCCACCACAATTATTGTATCTTTTATTGTTTTCTTCTTAAATAATTTCAGAAAAAACGTTTTCACTCTCGATTTGTTTGAATGTGACGGCGCATTGGCTTTTTGGGAAAATTTAATTTCATTAAATTGATGTTCGCTTGAAAGACGTACTTGACATCCCAATTTGACTAAATAATCGCGAATATTTACCGAAAATTTATGCTGTTTAATACAACAACTAATAATAACCGAAATCTTTTCTTCTAGGGTTTCTAAGATTCGTATTTCTGCAGAAATATGATCTTGAAAGTCGTTTTCCATTCTTAAATTTGGCTCCGAAATGACATCTTTGTAAGTTTGATCTTCACAATAGTTTAATTGTACACGATCTACATTTCTTGTGATACTCAATGACATCGAGTACACATTGCTTATGCCGCTTTTTCTGAAATTCGATCTTAAATCTTGACTAAGTATCGGTATTCGACTTCTCTTGTTGTTTAAAGAAGTTGATGATCGAACACACATTGATTTATGTCCTTCACATATTTTAAGTGCCTCTCGTTTCACATAAACTCTATCCCAGAATAGTATATCATTTGCTCGATTAATATCACAAGATTTAATTTCTTGTTTGATGTCGTCCTCCATTTTCCACGGTATAAAATGAGTTGAAAATAAGTTTATCGCGAGAGACACTGGAGGCCTAGAATATAATTCAGTTTTAAAATTAATAAATATCTAAAAACTGTTAATTATTCTTTTGAGAATTTTCCCATTTAAATTAATCAATTTTATATTAAATGCTAATTATTTTTCATGTGATTTTTAGATTTCATAGCCGATAAGTACATCAAAACTTTTCAATCATTAGGTTTGATTAAGTGGGGAATCAGATCCCAAAATTGGTACAGCACTATAAGAGTCATGCTTAATCGAGTTGCGGCCTAATGTTCTAAAAATCCTTTTATGATTTTTTATTTTCAAAATGATTAACATAACAAATTTTTTAATTTGACAAAAAATTAACAAATCTATAATATAAAATTTCCGGTATTAAACTATCTTCATCACTTCATGGTACATGGGATCAAAATCGCCCTAATTATTTATATTTATTTATCTTTTTTGATGTTTTTAAAACAAAAAAATAATAGAATACAAAAGTTTTTAATTTATAGAAAATAATTAATTATTTTACGTTGAATGAAAGATATAGTTACCAGATTTCTAAGAAATTAATCGGAATTATAAGCTTGTTCAGTGTGTCTGCAAACTGTAATTCTCGTTTTGTCCATTTTGTTTCGCCATAAGAAGGTGTTATAAGAGCCACAAACACTTTACAATTAATTACTGCTTTGTTGAGGACGTCCTGCTAATCATCTCCTGCTTTAATCTCGTCCACATCCAAAAAAGAATGGCAACCTAATAATTGTAATTCATTTTTTAAATCTCTAGCGTGTTGTGTCGCTTCCCTTCGAACATAGCTAATCATTATCGGCCTCTCGTTTATTTCAGTGTTTTCTAACCCTATATCGTGAACATTATTGGAACGGCATTGACATTTTTTATAGGATTAATATTGTTTTTCTCTTTTTCAATAAATAGTAAATGTGTTACACTGTTAAATATTTTAATTTTACATTATGATAATATAAAATTAAAATATAAAAACTTAAACTATTTGCATTAATAATGACACATTTTAATTCAACTTAATTGTTTGTTGCATCATCACATTATTTAATGTACTTTTATACGGTCTGCTTTCGCTTTACAATTACAACTTAAATAATTTGTTATGTAAAATAAGAGGGCGAATGGCACGTTTTCTTAAATAAATAATAAGATATTTAATTAACATGAAAATACACGATAACAATATGTCTGCTTTAATATATAATATACACACTTTTATATGATGGCATTTAAAAAATGTGATGTTATTATCGAGTTGCTATAACATGATTTCGTTCGCATAAGTACTGATTGATTAATTACTTAAACACATACTTTTATAAGAATTTTTTTTGCAACCTTTTCGAATAGAAATCGTGGTATAGTTTTAGTTAATATATTTATGTTATTTTATTTTTAATTTTAATTTAATAAATAACGTTACTTTGCAAGCATCTCATAATAAGATTCAATACAAAAAATTTATTAATAGATTAACTTTTTTAACAGATAAAAGCGGATGGTCATAATACTATAATAGAAAAAATTTTACACAAAATGTAAAAAAAATAAGAATCAGATGATTTAAAGCAATTGTTCTTAAACTTTTATTTTTGCGGTCCAAAATTACCAGCGAATTTCTCTTTTGATCAATGATTGGTATATTTATAAACTAATAAATTAATAAGTATAAACTAAAAAGATAAAAATTTTAGTATTTTTTCATTTTATAAATTGAAATTATATAATTTTTTATATAAGCTCCAATAAAATATAATTTAGTCGTTTTAACTCCATTTATAAAACCTATTTTTTATAATAAACTTTATTCATAACGATATTTATTTATGGTTCTATTAATAAGAATTAGGTTTTTATTCATAGAAAGTTTTATCAGACATTGTAATTAACGTACTCGTACTGCCAATATTTTGTTTAATAAATATTCTTACTTGAGAAATTATTTTCTGGCAGTTTTAAACTTATAGTTTCCAAATTAAGACAACAGTTTCGAAATTTTGAAAGTAATTCACAAGTAAATATTTATTAAAGAATTAGGTTTCCTCACTGATGTTATAAATGCGTATAGATTGCATAAGTTTGTTAAAATATATGTCTAAAATATGTTGAATTTGTATTGCTATAAATCTGAGGAGAGAACCCTTTGAAAATATTAATAGATATAATTTGTGAATTTTTTAAAATATACATTGTAATCATGAATGAATTTAGGCCTTAAAACAATCTAAGCCTAATAGAATCAATGGTTAAATATATTATACATAATTTTACTTTAAAAACTTGCTTAAATATTATTTTATACTATAATAGAACACATTTAATTCTATAAATAATTTTATTTTTAAAATTAAACAAATTAACCAATTTTAAACTTAATTAAGTTTAATAAATTATAGAAAATGCGAAACGCTTTTTAGTGCTACAGTTTTGCATTACTAAAATAAAACTAATATCAAAGTTTGAAGTTGTAGAAATAAACAAATCAATTTATTTAGGTTTTTAAAAGGTGAATTGTTGTGCGCCGTGCTTATTGTATTGTAATTTGGAATTGAGGACAACGTTGGAAATGTGGATAAAAACGTTTTGTTTTACAGTGTTGAAAGAATTGTTAGTCATTTAATTTAATTATCCTTATTTATTAGAAGAATATTCCTTCTCCAACAATACTAATATTAGCTACTTATAATAAAGCTAATTTGAAATATATAAAAACGTTCAATAATAATAGAATATTATTTATTTACTAGTTAGAAACCCGCTTCGCGTGCAACTAACATTTTTATGCACGTATCACATATTATATTATATTGTTTATATTCTTGTAAATGACGGTTATGTAATTTTAATTTTTTTACTTTGTTTTATTGCATTATTCACTTAACATTTTATTGCAATACAACAATATGTTAAAAGTTTTTCGTTATTGTTAAGCACCGTTCGAAAATTGGTTAATATGGGTATTGTAGGAGAACGTGACAGAGAGAGAGAGAGAGAAATATCATTCTTTTAATATATAACTAGTTTTTGAAACCCGCTACGCGGGAAAAAAACATTTTATTTGTTTAATTCTCTCAAACAATCAGTAATAACCAGTTTTTGCCTTATAGCCCGTATTTATTTAATATTGTAAATATAACCGAACTATAAAGTCAAAACTGAAAAGAAAGATTTTAAGTTATCTTTCAGAAATAACTGAAAATAAACTTTTCACAAAACAAGTTTAAGATGCTAGATTTGTAATTTGAACATCAAAATGCATAAAATTATGAAATATAATTCATTTTATATAGAAGTGAACCATGCAAAAGTGATCATGAATATTTAACCAAAAACTGACCGAAAATTTCGAGCATCAATTAAATCTTAGTTTCATCGAATATTAATACGTAAATCGGAATATTTACTAAACTTAGTCAATTTCAATGCTAAAGCGATTTTTCCTATTTTCTCATTTACTATTAACTTTTTCCCATTAGCTTTAAACTGTAGTTATGAACAGATAATTCTATATGCAATTCCTTGGTTTTTGCTTTTCTGATGCCAGTTCCATTTTTGCCGATACACTTTAGTGGCAAATCACTTTTTGTTATTTAAACTAAGAAATATTATTCACAAGTTATTATGTTTGTTTATTGAACAGTTTATTTTTTTTGTTTTTTTATTATTAGAATTTAATTTAATTTTATCATTTAATTTGTGTGTTATTTTATAATTTAAGAAATATGACTATTATTGCGAAATATATTGTGGTAATGTTTGGATCATAAATGCGCGCTGCGTTCCTTCAAAGCATTGAAATTTTCTACGTAAGCCACTCCCACTATTCCTCTATGCTTAACATTTCTCTGCATTAAAAAGGAATACAGCGCGAATGTATGGTTTGGATGAGTTCACTAAAGTTTTCGCGAGTTTTGGTAATTTACAATTTCCATTTTTGTAATCAATTTTTTATTTTGATTCGCAAAATATAGCTTTTTATCCTAATTTTGATACTTTGTATGGTCAATAAGCAAATAAAATTATTTAATTTTATATAAAGAAAATATTGAATATATTATTTAGTTAAAAAGGTTTAAATATTTATGCATATGTTTTAATTAATTTTTAATAATGTTTTTACATTTATGATATCTGTTTAATACCAAATGAAACAGACTATAATTTTAATGTTAATATAAACTTATCAAATTGAATGACTTTTTAATTGTTTTGGTCAATAATGGTGGGTTCTTATATGCTAATAATTTTTGAATGTCTAATATTCAAAATTAAAATTTTTTTGAAAATAAATTATAATTTTTGAAGCCTAAAATATTTATTTATATTGGCTAAAAAATCCTTAAAGTAATTAATTTTAAAAGTGATACTTGCTTACAATTTCTTAATTAATTCTTACAAACAGCAATAAAACCATTCTGCTCAATGCAATAAAAATTTCTACATTTGACAAGCCTAATGTTCCTCTCTGATTAACATTGCTCTGCATTGGGTGGATTAGCCTCAAAAACCCTGATTATAACTTAAACAAGAACGACACATTCATAGATGGCTCACTTTTTCTTAGGTTAATGCTAACTAGTGTGATAAATTAATCAGTTATCAAGAACTCAAGTCCCTTTATTAACATTAGATATAGGCAAATATCCTTAATTAGAATAAGACTGCGGGCATACAGACAGACAGACATTGTCAAATCCATAAGCTCGCCTTTTTAAAAAAGTGAGCTAAAAAATGAACATTAGTAATGCGCTCACTTTGATTCTATTCCTTTATTAAATATTTCAGTATGTGCAATAGTTGTTTAAATTTAAAGCATTTGAGATTATTACATTGTTGTCAAACAAAATTTACACAGAACTAAAAATTAAATAAAGTTGAAAAATTGAAAAATTGAAAAAAAACGAATAAAATTTAAAAAATTTGAAAAAGTGGATAAACATAAAATAATTTGAAAAATAAAAAAGACCACTATAATTTTTTAAAAACCTCCTGCAATTTTTTAAAAAAGGCCTCCTATCAGTTTTAAAAAAGCCTTCTACAATTTTTAAAAAATTCACCTATTACTTTTAAAAAAGCCTAAAATTTATTTAAAAAGCACCCTACAATTTTTAAAAAAAGCCTATAATTTTTAAAAAATCCTCATATAAAAAGTCTACAGACAGACAGAGTTACGTACATTGCAAATCCAAAAGCGGACTTTTTCAAAGTGAGCTAAAAATGTTTTAATCATGCAATTATGATATAAAATCTAAAATTAAGAGCGAGGCAGGTTTTACTTATTGGGCTCCATCCAACTACGTCTATTCGGGTATTAATTTTATCGACATAAAAGTGATCGCTCCAGGTTTAGTCTTATCGATCAGGAATAGAGTATAAAGTAAGCGAAAAATGTTATAAAAAGTTGATTGTTTAAGACAAATATTAACATTTTTGTAATTCAAATTTTTACTCAAGTATTTGATCAGTTAATTAGTCTAACAAGAAATTATATTTTTTAGTTTTAAAATTTTTTTTCAGATTTTTCGTGTTGTCTGAACAGAGTATTCCAGTGATCGTTTTCAACCCCAATCGGTATATCTATTATTTTCTGGGGTATCTCAATGTTTTTATTTTCATATATAACATGATATATTGCTGGAATCATAAATTTATTATTCCACAAAAACTCTTCAGCGATTTGAATCGCTTTATCTCCATCATACTAGACATTACTTAAACAGTTGAAACGCCACTAAATCTCTTTCTTTAACTGATTTGCAGATAATAAGTGTTTGTCCATTCACTGCATTTATACGGACAGGGAATATTGACACAAATTCAATTTTGCGTTTGTTTAAGAAAACCAACTGACAACTGAATTATTGATGCTTTGCTCACCTATACTTATAAAATTGAAACTTTTATCAGAAAATAGGTTTAATAACTTTTTACCTGATAATAATATTATATTTGGTAATTTCGGTACTTCTCGACCAATGCATTCATAAATATATTGTTCTATAACGCTCAATGATTTAGAACTATTTCCATTTACAATGTAAACGAATGCGTAATTTTCATAAATTATGAGTTATCGAGTACATTTTTTCTTCAAAACCATTACATTAAAATAATTATTGTGTTTCAATTTTATTCTTTAGTGTGGATATCAAAATTTCAATTGAATCTTTATTGTTTGCCAATAGTTTCTGTTCGTCATAACATTTTGTGAAAAATAAAGATATTTGTAAATTATCGTATTTAACAGCAATTACTGGTAATTTATCGCTGCAGTAAAACTATTGCTGTTTTCGATTGTTAGACTTCTAGTAATTTTCTGATAATATCATTACGATAACAGACGCGTTATTTGATATTATAATATAAAGATTTGTATTCAACAATCTTATTGCTATAGATTAGGTTTAGTAACGATTCCTCGTGACCGGCATAAGGAAAACTAACGTCATTCTTCGTAATTCATTACGAAAAATCCAGATTTCGAATAATTAAAAGCAGATTCAAACTCAATTCGAGCACATGTTTTTGAAGAATTACGCGTTGACGTCGTGTTGAATCCATTTTTGTTTTAACAAACGGTTTATACTGGGATAGAGGCATTGTTTTATTAATTTGAACATAGATATGTATAAAATTATTAAATATAATTATTTTATATACAAAAGTAAATCAACCGAAACAAAAACTAAAATTATTAACTATAACTGACCGAAATTTCCAAACATTAATTATAATTATTTACACAGAATATAATACGTAACTCGCAATTTAAAAATGAATAAATCCTCTATAATTTTGGATAATCAATTCATTTTGGTAATATTTAAAAATTCAGTTTGATCACATATTCCACTGAAAAATGGAATATTTCGATATATTATGTTAATTAATTAGTAAATTAATTATTTATCTGAGTTATATATTTAACTGTAGAGAAAATACAAAATTAATAAAAAAAACACAACAAGTTATGCGAACGTGTTATAGAACTTCTAAAAAAACAAATCATACAAGTTTTAATGATATATGTGAGAATACATAAAGCAATAAAATATAACAAGACAAGAACGGCACGTTCTTAGAGATCTCAATTTTATCAAACTGAATCCAATTATTTTATCACAACTGACTCCCTATTCCCTTATACCATCATCAGGGTGTCCCAGAGGGGCTAGAGGGAGGTAACCATCCATAATTTCTCAAAAAGATGACAACCCCCTACCTAAAAAATTAGAAATGATATCTCTATGGGGAAAAATTTTTTTCTCATGTTTTTTTTTGTCCAATGGCAGAAAAATTGTCGCTTAAATCCGAGTAGTTTGACCGTAAAATTTTGGAAATTCGGAAAGTAACCTCCACCCAGACCGGCACACTCTGGGACCTCTGACCATTATCGTTTCCTCGTATTCTCACAACCCTTTATAAATATAAAGAAAAGTTAAAATTCATTTGTCTGCTGATGCACCGACGGACAGTGTCAAAACAATAAGCTCTATTAAATAAAAGTGAGCTAAAAACTAATCAATATTAAGCTAAAATTAAATTTCTGTTATATTTATCCAAATGATAATAAAGTATAGTATACTCAAATTAAAGTATACTCATAATTAATAATATAAAAAATACTTTTCCGTTTCTCTCTCCGTCCGCAACAATGCACTGCTATCTGGCAGATAACAATATAAAAATTACTTTTTCGTTTCTCCACGGGAGGGAGCCACGGGGTCCAAGTAGGCTGCCCTAGTATATATTATAAAAAATACTTTTCCGTGTTTCTGTTCAACTCATGGATCGATACAAAATCTGGTAGTCTGGAGGGGGTGTTACTTAAGAATTCTCGAAAAGTTGACCCCCTACCCCGAAAAAATGACAACTCTATAGGGGAAAATGTTTTTTGACCGATGACAGAAAAATTGTCACTTAAATCCGAGTAGTTTAACCCCTCCCCCTAAAATTTTGAAGTCGGAAAGTAACCTCCACCTCACTCTTTGGGACACTCTGTTGTGCCAACTAATTTCCGCACTACGCGATGGAGCCACGGGTTCCATAACTTTGATATCTCTTATTATACTGTATATTGCTTGCGGGCGTACTAGTCTTTAATAACATATTTTTTCGTAATGAACTTTAAAATTTCAATTGGAGTTTCCGATGACTATTATATAGATGTCTATTTTAGGAATTACTATTCTTGCATTATTTGATAAAATATTGAAAACTTCGACTCAAGTAAACGATTGCCTCAACATATGATTATAGAAAATAAACAAAACTTTGATGAAATAATTTGAACTTGAAATATTCAGAAAATCCTTTCCCGAAAAGGTTTAATTAAAATTGTTTAAAGTAAACAATGAATTAATTTTTAACTGGTAAAATAATGAATGCATGACATTTCTGTTTAATTATTTCTGTAATCAAGCCGATTATGGCTCAAAATATTATAATAAGCGTGTCATTAACTAAATTTAAAAAGTCATCAACTAAATATTGAGACAAACGAACCCTAACAACAGTTAACTTGTCGAGTTAAAAATTTCGAAATACTCATTGATGTTCTATTAATTTCAATCGGTTAAAACACAAAAAATATCCCATACAATATTAATTAAAAGTTATGTTTGTTTAAAAAAATGCAAAAAAACGTTAGACAAATATTAGTAGATATTAAATGATCAGACCTTTTTTATTAACAGCACTGTTCATTAAATAATTTAGAAATAACTTTTTAGACTAAATAATATTGTTTTAAAAATATTATGCAAAGTTAAAATGTATTATTAAAATAAAACTAGAAATAATATTATAAAACGCTCACTTATATACAAATATTTTTGTGATTCGATTTTTAATTAAGTAGTGATGTACATTAATTTAGTGACTTAGGAATAAATTTCATTTAAATTACGCCAAGATAATGTAAAAAATTTAAAAAAAGTCAAAAAACGATGTTAATTTTAACAACAATGTTATTTGACAATAAAAATAAAAAATAGTCGAAAACGTTTTGCAAAACAATGCAATTGTATAATGAAAATTAAAAAAGTAAACAAATTGAAAAAAGTAAAAAATTTGAAAAAATTAAAAAATATTTAAAAAAGCCTACAGAGACACAGAGTAACAGACATATAATTTTTAATCAACTGATTTATTTATCATTTCGTCTCATAAATTAAAATTTAAACTTTAATTTATAAAATAATTATCCTTTGTCCAGTTAACAATTTAAAAATAAGAATGGGCCAAACTGGCCATTGGGAGAAAATACCGCCACAAATCCAATCTAAAATGCCATAAATAATTTTTCGTATTAAGCTATTATTTTTATCCGCTTGAAAATAATCAGGCAATCCTTTCCTTTCAATAACTCCATTAACAACTTGTTGCGAAGGTTTTTTACAATCATATGCTAACTCCAGAAAACAACAAATGTCAATGAAAAGTGTTGGTGGATTAAATATTTCCCACCACTTTTTCTCGCTATTGGAATAGTCGTAAGGAAACGTATGATGATAATTATGTTTGCCTTCACCCATCGATATATAATTGCATATTCGGTTTTCAGCTGGTCTCATAAACTTATTATATGGTCTGTCACCCCAAAAGTGTGCCACTGAGTTAACTGTGAACAAATGATGCAGAACTATAACAATACGAAGACAGCAGCATATTAAAAATGATGTCAATAAGCTTTCATTCCATACAATATGTGGAAAAACAGTTGGAAATATGAAACTAAATAAAATGACGAGCGGTATATAAAACTTATGTTGATATCTTATCAATGGGTCAGAAAGCAGATCTTCCACAGAAACTTTGTTGCCGTACTTAATGACTTCTGGTTTCTTCTTAAGCATCCACCAGCCAATATGAGCGAAGAAGAGTCCACGTGAAGGATTTTTTGGGTCAGCGTCTGTTGCCGGCCACTTATGGTGATTGCGGTGATCGCGAGCATATGAAAGTATGCTTCCATTAACTGTCATGGTTTGGGTAATAGTCAAAAATAGTCTGATAAGAAATGTTGCTTTAAAAGAGCGATGAGACCAGAGTCGATGACCACCAACAGACATACCAAAACCAGATGCGATCGAAATAATTGTCATGAATACATATGTGTAAATCATAATTGGCGTGGAAAAAGCGTAAATGTAGCCATATATTGCCAAAACATGGATTAATGTCAGCCATATAATGTTTGACCACTTGATTTGGGATAAGGCATAACCAAAAATTGTAAATTTTGTTTTAACTAATTCATTTTGGTCAATAGGAACGAATTCCAAAACAGTTTCCTTGCCATCACTAAATTTTACTTCACTATCTTCAACTGTGTAATCAGGTATTAATTGAATAATGCGTTCATTTACATCTATAGCAGTTTCGTATTTAGAAATACATTCAGCGATTGGTAGTGTACTAAACTTATTATTATTATTTTGTTCGTTTAACAGATCCTTCGTAATCTAAATAAAGTAAATAAAATTTACAATATCTAAACAAATTTAAAAGTTCTCCTTTATTGCAATTTACTATAAATTTGATAATATATTATGCGTGGAATATCGAAAACCATTTGATTAAAATTTAATTTGACTTCGATTAACTTGACACTTAGAGTCTGGATAAAACAACTAAATTAAGGAGACTTCTAGTCATACAAATGTCAATTGAGAAGCAGAGAAGCATTTAAGATTTTATATGCATTCGGCGCCAATAGTCTGTGAAAATGTATTCAAAAAGTTTTTAATGTGACGTAACTTTTTGATATAAAAATTTAAAAACGCGTAAATGCCATTGATTGGCACCTGTATGCTTCTAATCAAAGCTTACCTACTTCTCTATGAAAACTGAGCTTATAACAATTATTATTTTTAACGCTATTTTGAAAACAATTTATAGCTCAAGATTTTATAAAATTTGAGTTCTAATTATAAAATTAGATTTTACGTTACTGTAATATTGTGCGAGTAATATTTTCCAATATTTATTTTATAATTATAATTGAAAGAATTATATTTGCCATATCTCTTAATTAATATAAGAATTAGGTAAAAATCTCTTTATTAATATAAAACAGCAGAAAGGCAAATAGACAGATAAATTGACGGAATTGATAAGCATAATCAAAAGCATAAACTCTATTTTATGTAAAAAGGCGATCTAAAAGTTAAACTTTTTTATTAGACTAGAGACGAGTGTCAAATATTTGGCACAAGTAAATACATTAAACAATGTTAACCATACCATTAACACCCCACATCTTCCACATCCCCACTTCCATTACATCCTCTACATCCTCCTCATTCATACTGTAATATAAAAAACGTTACGCCAATACTCAAATTATTAATACTTAATTTGAGTTTGTAAATTTTCTAACTTGTAGATATTTTATTGAGGTATCTGTAGAACATCACTAAAATTCAGTTTTTCTATTATATAACTAATAAAAATATTTGTTATTATAAATGCTATTTATACACTCACTCACTAATACTAAAATAACTATTTTTACAGATATTACCTAACAATAGATAATTTTTTTAATCCGTAAAGTACATTGTATTCGCGTGTCGAATTTTATGAGATAAAACTGGCTTTAAAGGTGTAAAATGGTTTAACGTTATAAGTGGATACTTCTATTATGGTTTACAGGAAATAAAGGAAAGAATGACAAGATTTTCGAAACGCGGTCAGAATATCCAAATGTTATTAACAAAGCTAGACGTTATGTATTATACTGTTGATTATATTGTTGAAAAAACTTTATAACTTAAATTAGAATTATTGTTGCAAAGTTTCAAAAAAGTTAATCACTCCAAACTGTTTATAATTATAGCTTTAAAATGTTTTTCGATTTGACTTAAAATAATTAAAATGTGGAGTTTTAATAAACTGTTTAAATATATGTTTGGATTGGTTTTTGTAGGTTTGGATAGATTTTGATAAGTTTTGGTTGTATTTTAAAATATTGGTGTTTGGATAATCATTTTTTGTTAATCCGTATAATATAGAAAAGAATGATGTCATCCTCTCTCCGTCACGTTCTCCTATAATATCAAAAATAGCCTATTTTTACTTATATTTGCCTAACAATAACTATAAAATTTTTGAGTTATATGAGTATTGTTGTATAGAGCAAAAAAATACATGGCATATGCAACGATATATAACGGGTAAGCTTAAAACAATACTCAATACTACAATACTCTTATTAGTAAATTTTCAAACGTTTCCTAACAGTATAGAAAAACTTTAACCAATTGTTGTATTGAGCTATGAAGGTTAAGTGTGAAATGCAATAATAAAACAAAATATCAGAAATTAAAAGTATAAAAACGAGAATATCACAAATACAAACGGGCATAATAATGTTATTTCCCGCGAAGCGGGCTTTCTAACTAGTTTTTATACAATAATTTACAGCGATTTATATTTAGCGCGTGAATAATTTTTAATAAGATTTACAACAATTGATAATAAATTATTTTATTAATTTTTTACAACAATACATAGTGCTGGGTTAATTCATAACCACCACAAAGCTAGTGGTGTGACTAATTTCTAAACTATAATATGAATAAACTGGATTGAATTGAAGTTAAGCACATCAATCAATATATATAGATATTTTTTACTATAGATAGACTATTTTCAAGCATAAGGTCTTATTATTATTAATTTATATTCATCCGTTATTAGTTACATTAAATTTGACATTATTTGGAATTTTATATATATAGGAATTTAAACATTGTTTAAATTAAATCAATTAACTTACTTCAATAGAGATTGACATAACATATATTTCACGAATAAGTTATGTGAAAATGTTCGGTGAAGTTAAGTGACGAAAGTTCTCACTAATAATTAAAAATAATTAAAGTATAGTTTAATAATATTTGAAGAACAAAATTAAGTAATACACTAATACACATAAATGACTGAAAATATCGATTTTCAATCTTTTTGATGCAAATTTTTTCCATGTGTGATCTGCATAACAATTTATTGTGTAATGTGTGATATAAGTTAAAAATTAATTTATAAACTTATCTTTAAAAATTCTTCCAGTTTGCAAAAACTTTTCCAATCAATGCTTAATACATTTTCAAGGAAGTAATGCTCTGCTCTTCAAAGACTCTTATTTACGCGAAAGCCCTTGGAATTTAAATGAAAGCACAAGTGTTTCATAACATCAGTTCGATTGGGAAAAACCGGTCCATTGTATCCTAAGTTACTTGATAACCCTAAAGAAATTAAAGTGAACAAGTGCTGCGAAACATCCTTTATACACAAGTATACTGACAGAATTATGGATGATAACCCTATGCGGAACAGATCGAAACCCTTTAGTGAATTCTTAGAATAGTTTAATTTTCCATTCGCTAAATAGATCTCTAATTTTGTAAAAGCTCATATTGAAATTCACTCTTTGTTAGTGCAAAAGGCTTTTGTCACGTATGCATTGTTTTTGATTATAAAAAAGGAATAAAGCTTTTAATTGTTGTAATCAGATTTTAAAATCATTATTAATTGAAGATTTGTATAAGTGATGAAAAAGCTTAAGTGATCGCATAACAACACACACGTACACATAATATCACTCTTTGCATTTTCATTTTCAACCAATTATATAACAGATATGAGTTTGCTTCTTGTCTTTTTACGCGACTGAGTGTGCATTCGCTTAATTAATGCTGCATGAAATGGCTACGCCAATGTATAAAGCTTTTTTTAATTTTTTTTTCATTTAGCACTATCAAGGTTACAGAAAGACAAAAAGCAATCTCATATCTGATATATAAACGCTTTTAAAAGATAAAAATGAATGACTCGTAGTAATATTATTACTACATAAACATTTTATCAATTTGTTATCAAACATTAGATAAATTATAACCATAATATATTTTTAATAATGAATTATGTTGTTTATAGACAGGGATGATTGTTACCGATGACGAAAAAAAATAAAATTGTCATTCTTAACCTGTATTATTAACATGACCGGTAAAAACTAAACAAAGTTGGCGGTTATAACCGGTTTTCTATAATCTTTCACGAAAATAATTTTTGAATTTAATTAAATTTAAGCTTTAAGCCAATATTGACAATTGAAAATATTAAATTTTGGCGTTTCCATTTTTCACATATATTTTTAATCAATTTAATCATAATTATCCAATCTTCAAATTTATAGTTTTTTGGTACAATTTTTAAGTTAAGCCAAAAACAAATATCGTAACTCTTACAGTGAGCCCAGTAAAGATGAGTCACAAATTAATGTGCGCATCCGCTAAACAATAAAAAACAACAACCCTTAGTTTTTGGCGCATAATTTACATAAAGAGTTTTTTTTATTATGTGTGCTATTATATGCGATAAAATAATGATTTAATTGATTTAATATCAATTTAAGGTCATTAGAAAAACGTAAAAAATATCTAAAAAGGTACGAATAATAAGACTAATTAATTTAGGTTATAATACAATTAAAGCAAATATATTTTGAGTAATAAATAATTATTTTTAAATAATAAAATTAGCAAATAAACTATTTTTTAGATTTTAAACTTATTTTTATTAATTTCAAAATTATAAAAATCAATAAAAATATTTAATTAATTTAAAAAATACAAAAATATATATTTAAAATTTTTTTATAAGTTTTTTCGAGTAAATAAAAATTACTTTTAAAA
>JAQIXJ010001541.1:0-20079 GCA_034700185.1 Phthiracarus laevigatus
TTATAAGCTTTCAAACGATATATATATTGTTAACTGTTCCAATTAGTTTAAATTTAATTCAGTTTGGATCAATTGGAACAGTCCATACCATATATATCGTTGGAAAGCTTATAATTAGAGGAATCGATTGATATTTTGTTGCACAGACTCTATAAGCGTATGCGTCGCTAATAAAGTATTCGGTAGTTTGATTGTACTAATTAAAAAACTTGCTTGAAATATATAATTAATTAAACTATTTCATATCTAAGACATCAAAAAATACTCTTATTCTTTCTACCGTAGAATTAAAATTTCCTTATAATTACGATCTTGATCTCAAGGTTAAATTGCTTAAATCTATTAAATTAGCAATATTTAAAGCCTAAAAAATAGAAAGAATTGAATATACAGTACGGTAAAGCTAGCATTGATATATATTGCTTTAAAATTTACTTAACATAAATAGTTCAACATATAAAATAGCATTAATTTTAAAAAGATATTAAATAATAATCAAAGAATTATTCGTAGAATTTTAACTAAAAATATTAATTTTTAATTTTTAAATAATTTTTAATCTTTCCTACTGTAACAATAAGCTTACGACGTAAACGTAACTAAACGCACTTTACTCTTATGGTTTACAATGGCAGTCAAAAAGAGAAATAGCTTATCCAATGCATTAGCGCCATAAAGTCCTCTAATATTTGAAACGGTCATTGGACAAGCTCTTAATGACTGTGGCGCTAATGCGTTGATAGCTATTTCTCTTTTTGACTCATACTCTTTTTTCCTGCAGTATTACCAATGACTCATACTCTAAACTTAATAGAATGTTGATTCGCAATTACAATTAACCATTAATCAGTTAGTATTCAATTTAGTGATGTGCGCTCACAAATCAAATATCGATTACCATCAAAATCAACAAAAGCAATGGCTACCGAACTCATTCGATATGGACAAATAGTGAGTCAGTAAATTCTTAAACGATTTAAGCTTTAATCATAGCGGAGATTCTCAACCAACGCAACAATCCAATGATTCAAAGCAAAACAATAGTAATAAATATTTAGTAATTATAGTAATTGTTTGCTTTCATTCTGATCGTTACATATTTTACGGGTTTTTAAAAAAAATCAATTATATCGTAATTTTTTCATTAACAGTTTTCACTTTAAGAGTTTTCACGCGCAATCAAATGGAATTCAAATGGCTGGCGATACTTTGATGAGTCCGAGTCCGTTATCGAACAATTGAGAGACATTAATCCATCTCAATGTTCTAATGTCATTAATCCTCAACCACTGCCGCAGTTACCAACAACAACCTTCACTTGTGTTCCATGTACATATAAATATAATACAACTTGTATTTCACAATTTATTAATTGTTTCATATAATAGCACAAGAAGAACGTCGTAAGCGTGACAGTCGTTAAGCGGCTGTGTTAACACAGCCCAAAAAAGCAACTGTGGTAGAATCTCTAATAAACCTAAAGCTAGAGAACCCACAAACTGCAACACTATCAATGGCGTACAAAGAACAATGCATTGTTTGGAATAAACATATACTTGAAGCCTTTTGGATATGTTGCAGCCTACCTACATGCTCTCAGTGGCTTCATACTGATTGTGTTCCTAAAGTTAAGAACAAAACTAACATTGAAATATGTGAAAAATTTTATATTTTGTATAAAAAATATGCTGTTGTGTTGTTAACTCATTATTTGTTTAGATCTAAATTTGCCATTGGTTTTTGTGTCACTTGCGTTACCTACAGGCAAGCGGACGTTGAAAGTTTTAAGAAAACTTCATTTAAATAAGTATTAAGAGCTGTTGTTTCAAAAGGTTCTTTTAAGGGCCACAAAAACTGAGCAAAGGATTATATACTTAACATGTCTATTTTAATTATGTGTTTCTATAGAAATGATATTAAATCTGTCTCTCGATCTCCATCTATTTTCCTATAATTGCTGAAACTATGCACTGTCGTTCGGGGCAAATAATAAAAATATAAGCGAGTTTTCAAGTAAATAAATTAATTTTGAAATATATTGTGACCGATTTTTTTTGTCTAAAATGATTTTTTAAGTTTAATTTTATAAATTCTAACTTTTTTAATTTTTTTTACTATAATATTGTTTTAAAATATTTTCTCGCTAATAATAATTATATTTTTATTAATTCTGGCATTATGTTTATTTTTTAACTAGCAATAATTAATTATTGTGCTCGCCATGAACTAAAAAAAGCTTCTATTAATTTTATTTTTGCCAAAAATACTAATATTTATCTCTTTCAGGGTTATGGGAAGCGATCGAAGCGGTATAAGTATATAATATTTTATAAAAACTGTCTTATATTTTTTATAAACATGGTTTTGTTACGATTTCGATCGTTAAACTAATAATCCAACATTTGGTACATCAAAGTTCAATGTATATGCATAAAAAATTCGATATGTATAGTTCAATGTGTTTTATTTATTTAAAATTACTATTAAATTTTATTTTTTATATTAGAAACGTTTTTGATGGGAAAGCTAAATCATAGTGAATTAATTCGAAAACCAATTAAAATTTTTTTAATGTTGAGCTCTTAAATTGAAAACTCTTAATGAAAAAATTACGATAATTAAATGAGTGGTGAAATCACAAAGCGTACGAAAACGCAATGAAAGAGTAACTCTAGAACCGAACGCCAAAACAATTCTTTCGATTGGTTACCTGTACAACATCTATAGCTATTTCGGTAAAATTATAACGATTATTTCAAATATAATTAAACATTAATTGTGTAACAGGTGTGAACGAAGCGTTAAAACTGTTAACGTTCTTTAATATGAGCGACGAATACACTCAAAAACTTCACAACGAATTGCTACGACAAAATCAAAAGCAACACATGGTTTTATCTGCGCTTAAAGTATAGTTAAAGTTGAAATTAACGAAACTAGAAATGGCTAAAACTCATTCGTCTAACGTTATGGAGGATTATGAGCGAAAGATAATCGATTATAAGCGATCGATTTGGTGTACGAACTGTTTGGTTCAGATTCGCCAAAACGATTCTTATTCGTATTGTTGTTAAGACGCAATATATTGCGGACGAGAGTGTCAACTATTTGATTGGCGAAATGGTAAGCAAAACAATTGCACGAAAAAATAGCCAAAATTGAGCTATTAAATAGATTTTTATCGAAAATAGATTTTGATTATCGTTATGATCGAACAAATTCATTATTCGTAATATTTAATACAACACTGTTCAAAGTTTGCACAAATTTCGTTTTTGTAAACGATTTTCGGTGAAATAAAGTAGATTTTTGATATTCGTTTCTGAAGATAACACGAAAAAACTGATTAAGTGCTGTATAATTAAGTTATTATTTTAATAGTATTTTAATTAATTTTTTTTGTATTTGTAACCAAATTAAATTATTCAAACACGAAATGAGCAAAAAATATGATAAATCAAATGCAAATCGCAAAATATCTTTTATTTTCGTTGTTTCTTTATTGAAAATATTTAAATGAGATCAACAAACAAGAAAAATAGTTTTCGAATTCTATTCATTTTGGTAAGTAATAAAATATGCAGTAATATTTTGATTTCTTAAGCCATTTCGAGCTAACATTGAGATAAGCTGATGGCCATCATTATTATGATCAAACGGGACACTAATATGTTATGCGCATATATTTTGGCTGCGATTCAATGATAGTTAGTTATTATAATAACTTATCTAATTCATAGTACTAACGTAAACAAAATTTTTGTTAAATTAATTAAAATATGGGAAGTCATTGCTCTGACATGAGTTACTTTATTGCAAATTAAGTAAATTTTTTCGACAAGTTAAAACAATCCAAACAAGGATCTCGTGTAGAATAAATAAAATCGATTCTTTGGATGCCAACGCGAAGTCGAAAAAATTATTCGATACCTGTGGTCTCATCTCAATCGCATTTGAGTCAAGCACCGAAACATCAGTAACTCTTTCAACACGTCAGCGGAAAAACCTCAAGAAAAGATTATCGAAATCCCAAACACAATTAATCGCTGAAGATATGGCAACGCCAATGAAAATCGAAAAATTTGATCGCACAGCCGACTCAACGCGAATCAAGTATTGGCTACTCAGTGCAGAAATCGATCTTGAATCAATCGAATCCCACACGAATAAGATCATATATTTGGCACAATACCTCAAAGGTCAAGCGCTTACTTATTATGCGAAACGCATTTTACCATCGGCTTCATTAGCAAAGTATACCTTTAAGGACGCATCAAATAAACTTATTGCTCGATTCGACATACAACCAGCACAACCATTTATCGCCGTTGCGAATATGAGACTACGCTCTAGTCAAACTATAAGTCAAAACAGAACCGAACAACAAGGAGCCTGAGGAAAAGTCAAAGGTTAATTTTAAATCAAATAACTTGTCAAAAACCGCAAGCAAAATATGCCTAAAGCAAGGCATAGCTAATCAAATGGATTGGCACAAACAAAAGGGTAACACTATGACGCCATATTGGACACTGGATCAACAATACATCTAATCGATCTATCAATGGCTATTTCAATCAGAACTCCGATTAACTCAAATAATCGAGTAAAATGGCGATATGATCAATAAGGCTCGGAAATTTCGGTCAGAAAAATGGTAAATTTAGGTCGGTTATCGGTTAGAAATAAACTCAAATTTCGTTAATTTTTCGGTCGACTCAATTTTATATAAATTAAATAAATTTTTTATTGTTATACATTTCGATGTTTTCATAAGTAAAACTAAGTCTATTTTTTCGTACAAAATTTTTTAAACAGAAAAAGAGTGCAACATATGTTAAAAACTTGTTATCTAAAGAGTTCGAATCTGATGTATATAATTTTAAATAAGAATTATTTCGTAATGAATTCTCTCGTTTATTCAATATTGTTTTAGTTTTTTGCCCGATAATTGAATTTGAATTTCTAATAATTTGATAAAAATAACTTTTAATTAAGCAAAACGAGCATAAATTATTCAAAATAACAATTCAAAGCAGGTTTTTTTTAAAAAATCGGTTAGTAAAGTTCATTTTCGGTTATTTCGGTCAGAAGCCTCAAAATTGGTTTTTTCGGTTAAAAAATTTGTCTTTCAAATACATTATTTTATTCTAAAAAACACATAAAACTAGTTTTACCAAAATTTAAACCTATAAAACTTTCTCGGTTAAAACCAAATTTTCCGAGCCCTAATGATCAACAATAGAATTCGAACTCAAGTCAAAATGGTCATACCATCGAATCACACGAAAGACGTCATCAAACTTCACGACCTATCAAGACATCCTGCAACTGCACGCACAATCGCAAAAAACATTCAATTCTGGCCAACTCTAAAACTCGATATCAAGCATTTTGTTAAAAAAAACTGTCAAATGTGCTAATTGGTCAAACCTACATTAAATCTAAATTGTGGTCCACTCACATCTTACGAAACTCGACTCTCGAATAACCAAATGTGGACTATAGTTAAGATACTATTTGGTTTCATGGCTAAACGCACAACAGCTAAACACTTACAATTTGTTATCGACCACATACTACAACTCCAGTCGGCCAAAGCCACTCAATCAGATGATACGGTAGAAGATATCAACATGTTAAACAAAACATTTAACAAATAAGCAAAGCCTGAAAAGCATTGCGTTTTCAAACATACGTCAAACGTCTTCAAGTATTAAATCAAACAAAACAATCAAGCCTTACTTCCTTCAAGACACGGGGAATGATATGGGGATATAAGGGGCAAATCGCTTACATCCTAACTTACTTTGAGTACAATTCAATAATGTTCAACACATTTCAATACATTTACACTCTTATGACTCAATTGTTATTAATTTTTAAATGTTACTAAAAACCTACTTATTAGTTCAATGTTTGCAACGCAATGTAAACGTTTTGTTAATAACGCATTACTATTTATATTCAATATTCAATGTAAAATATTCACTCTTGTATAAATGTCTGTATAATAAAGTCGCGTTTAAAACACAAGCTTTTAGCTTTACTTTACAACGTTGTATTAACAGCAAAGTTATACAAAGTCACTATTAGTACCATCACTGGTAGTCATTGACCTGCTTCTCAACCGTAGTCAGTGACACCATCAACGAAGATCACATTCTTTTGGAACTAATAGAATCAATAATATATGAGGAGCATCACTGGTATCAAACATACAACGCATTGGTAGGACCGCTTCACCATTAGACAAGTACACGTTGTACTCGAGTATCACAAACTCATCATAGTCTACACAACAGAACGGTAATACCTCTCACGCTGTCATCACACACCACAGTCCACTCTCACCTCAAAGGACACACACCATATCAGTGACACAAACCCAGCAACTCATATCAAAATAATGAACAGATTAAATAGATAAATAAAATAATTAAATCTTAGTTTAATGTGTGCAGAAAAAGTTATGCAATACGATAATACAAAATACGTTTTAATTCACGTAATATTTAATCTTTATAAGTTTATTTTACATCTTAAATCCCTTTCTTCTACAATTGTGCAAAAGTAGGGTATCAAACTCTAAATAAAGTGGGCTTTTCGGGGACACCACCCATAGCCCATGGTCAACACATGACCACAGATCTTTTGTACTCAATATATAACCTGTAAAGTCCCCCAAACATATTCTATTTTTTATTTCGGTAATGGGATAGCCTAAAGGGTTATGGGTGGTGTACCCGAAAAGCTCACTTTATTCTGAAGAGTTTGATACCCTACTTAGGGAGTGGGGTTCGGGGTTTCTATAGAAAACAATTTTAAACAAAATTTGTCCCCACTAACTTCTACCCCCTTTCATCAATTTTTTAAAATCTTTTATTATTTTAATAAATAATATAAATTATAAGAATCATTTTTATGAAAATTCCACCCCTCTAACCCCTCCCGTTCAAAAGTTATTAAATTTCAAATTTTTTGTCCCCCTTCCTGACCACCTATGACCCCAATTTTTGGAAATTAGTTTTCCTAAATTAAATAATAATTTTAGA
Source organism: Phthiracarus laevigatus (assembly GCA_034700185.1). Lineage (NCBI taxonomy): Eukaryota > Metazoa > Arthropoda > Arachnida > Sarcoptiformes > Phthiracaridae > Phthiracarus > Phthiracarus laevigatus. The sequence goes on from JAQIXJ010001541.1 coordinate 7,053, forward strand.
AAGATATCCCACCCCTCCATGACCTCCCTTTCAAAGGTTATTAATTTTTAAAGTTGTAATCAAAATTTGTCCCCTTTTTTACTAAAAATTTTTAAAAGCCCTCCACGACCCCCCGTTTCACGTTTTGCCCCAAAATTTTTTTTGTAACATATTCTATTCGATGTCCTCTACCAAATAAAAGTGGTATCGAAAAATTCGTCATAATAAAGTTGGGATCATTCTCTCGTTAGTTTTACCACAAATATTATCAGATATTTATTTTCATCCCATTATGTGGATCAAAAGGTAAGTGAATTAATACATTTAATGATTACATATAATAAATAACAAACATCATTACACAAAAGATTAGTTTATCATCAAAACCTAATTACGATAATCAATCAAATTCTTTAATCTTAATAAAACGCGAAAGAATCGCAGCCGTAATTATAACAAACAGTGTGAAACAAAACGCGAATAAATAAAACGTTTGTTCGTCGAATATTTCGTCAAAATGTGGAATTAAATTATACATCTTATGAAATATGTTGACATTAGTGCCAAACTCGTCGACAATAGTCATCGCATTCAGTTGACAACTAATTGGCCGGTTGTTCCACCAAAGATAAAGTTATTCGGTTAAAGTGTTCAACGATCTCTAATGTGGTTAACAACGCTGTCTTAAATATCACTGTTTGACCGTTTTCTGTACAAATCCATATAACAGTTAATTATATAATCAAGTAAATAATAAAACATTGTAACGAACCGAGTGATACGGTAATAGTCGGTTGTTGTCGATCGCACACTATCTCTGTCTTTATGCTACACTTCGGGTTTGTTGCCCTATACTTGCCCGCCGATAAGTACATAAGATATTCGCTGACAATTTAAAACAAAATATTTTGAAATTAATTGACAAATAAACTCAAATTACAAATTATTTTTTACGTTAACAATATTTTTTAAAAAAACTACGCATAAATTTGGTTGACGAGCGCAACAAAATAATAATAACAAAATATATGAGATAAGAGCAAATTAAATTACAAAAACTGACCGAATGGATCGCACTTCGGGATGAAACGGATCGAAACTGAACTTTATTTTGCTGACCGGCTTTAAATTCGTTTGTATGAGGTGACCATAAATCGCAACACGAATTTGATCGTAACTTTTTCGTTCCCAGGGAGCCTTTGGGTCAAAAAATATGTTCGCCAATCCCTTCGGTATATAACGAGCTTTATTTACTGCCATACAAATCGATTTACAACAAAACAAATGCTTTCTCCGTAGTTATATATCTATATAAGCGGCTATTACTGAATTGCGAAAGCGTTTGAATCGATATTTTGTGTAAACAATAATAAAATGTTTTAACTCGCGTACAGTTTAAATGAAAAATCTGTTGAATTATTAACGTATTGCGCGTTACGACACATTCAACACTATATATTTTGGTTACGTTTTTAATGTCAACATTGCCTTCAAATGTTTCGACGTTTCATTTATTATCAATTTATTGATTTTTATTAATTCATTGTATTTCTATATTTTTTTAATCTAATGGTAATCAAATAGCAATTTTAATTAACTAAACAAATACTAATTAAAATAAAAGCAAACAGTTATATGTATAGAGATAATTGTGAAATGTCATCGATATCTTCGGCATCGAAACGTTCGTCGTCCACAGACTCGACCCAATCGTCTTCCAGTTCGTCCACATCTCAATCATCGGCCACAGTCAAGAAGAGACCACGAGTTGTTACCGAACAACCGAGACTTGTGGTCACATCGCAGGAGGAGTTAGACATTGGGGTTATTATTGTTTTTCATAATTTTAAAATTAAATAAATTTTGTTATTTTTTGACTTCATTTCAATTGACTTAAGAATATTATAAATTGATTTCATAAACGATATGATGTCATCCAAAGTTTCCACATTAACTTATTATTATATTTGGTTCAAATAAAAATGAGTGCTATAATCAATATATGAAAACTGATTGATCATATTTAGGTTCTTCGTTACCAAAATCGTCGATTAGCGGAACGATTGCAACAAAGACAGCGATTGGAGGCTGACTTGAGATCACGTATCGAACAGTTGGAGAAAAAGCAGACAAATGACGAAGCAATCACATACGTTATTAATAGATATTGGAATCAATTGAACGAAGATCTACGCGTTTTGTTGCAAAGATTCGATGCCGAGACCAGCGATGAACAGGAGAACAGAAATGAAAACGAAGAAACCACCAGTTTTTTGCGTCAACTCACGAATTGGGATAAAGAAGAGTTGGACGAAACATTGCAGCAAAGAGTTATTGTGTCCACTCGTGCGGTCGCTAAAGTATTGCAAGCATTTGACAGAATTGTTCAAAGAAATGCTAAAATAATGATGGCTTTGAAAGGTGAGATTGAATTTAAAAAAGTTTCATAACTTAATCCATATAATAGCTATATTAATTTTACTTATCTCATTCATTTTGTCAATACATTTTGTAATCTTATTAATGACCATAACTTTTAAATAATTTAACAATTTTAAACACAATTTGTAACTACTAATTTGCGATAATTTAACAAATATGACTTTAGGTGATTATTTACGTATTATTAACTTTTATGACTAGCTTTTTAAATAGCGTGACGCTATATGAAACAGAAAATATTAGAATTAGGTATATTAAGACTTATGAAACAAGCGGTATATTTACTGCAAAATTACTTTAAAGAAATTTGTTTGTCAACAGCGCATAACTTTGCAATTTTAATCACAGAAGTTGAAATTTTGCGTAGATTTTGAACATATGCTGTTAAATATAGAGACTCGATGAATATTTACGCTATTATTATATTAAATTAAACTCTGTATTTGTTAATGCATATAATTATTTTGAATAAAAATCATCGAATAAGAAGATTCAATTTTATTTTAGAAAATTATTTCTAGAAATAGAACTAAGAACATAAATGAATTAAATTAAATTGGAATTGAATTTTTCACTTGTCAGGTGATGATAGCGATGATCCGCCACCTAATTTAGACGACGCCGTTAAAAAAGCAAACGTCGAACTAACAAATGAAAATAAAAATTTAAACTGTTTGGTAACATCGCTTCACGAAAAGCATCACACAATGAGCCTGAAAGTGGCAGAAATGAAGGACAAATTAGACGCGAGTGAGTCGCAAGTCGACGAATTGAAGAACAGAATCGATGACATCGAATTTGATCTTAATCGTACACGACTCAGAGTATATTATTTATAATTATATTTATTTATTAACATAATAATATATTAATGGAAATTATAGGAACAAAGACTTGAAGATCATCTCTACGAAACTCGGGAAAAATTACGAGATTTGCAGAACACGTCAGTTTCGAGCAATACTTGCGATGATGGCAAACTTGTACTGAATCACAGCGATTCTGTAAGTCACGCCAAACTCGAAGACGTCAAAAGAGATCTGGAAGAGCAGCGCGATTTAGCAGCGGCCAGACTTATTGAGTTGGAACAGCTTAATAAAGACCATAAAGTAGTCGATAAAATATTCTAAATTCATTATTTAATATAAATTCTTAATATTTTATTTCAATCACTAGGAAACATTAAAACTGGCAGAGAAATTAAAAATGGATTTGCAGTGTATTCCTGAATCGGTAATCACTGAAACTGCGGAATATAAATGTCTTCAGTCACATTTCTCGGTATTATATAATGAGTCAATGCAGTTGAAAACACAATTAGAAGAAACGAGGGCTCAGTTAACGAATGCTAAGAATGCGCATTTGAGGCAAATCGAGCACATGGAGAGTGAAGAGTTGTCTATGCAAAAACGACTGAGGACTGAGTGCATACAACTGGAGGATTCACTTTCACAAGTTAGGAAAGAGTAAGTATTTTCCAATATTATTTAACTTATAAATTTTTTATTAAAATTAAAATATTAAAAACGAATTATATTAAAAATAATAAGGTATGAAATGCTGAGAATAGAATTTGAGCAGAATTTGGCTGCTAATGAACAAACTGGTCCTATTAATAGAGAAATGCGTCATTTAATCACTAGTTTACAAAATAATAACCAACAATTGAAAGGAGAAAACGCTAGACTTAAGAAAAAACTGAGGGAAGCTAATCATGAAATTATTAAACTAAAACACACTATCGATCACAGCACAGTGAAAGAGGAGAAAGTCAAAGAAAAAGATGTTACGCTTATAGCTTGTGCTTCACAAGAAAAACAGCCAGATTTAAAGCCAATGATTGCAAACGATTCAACAATATTAGCTGTTAAAGAAGAAATCGTTATCAAAGAAGAACCCAATGATCAAAATGAAATTAAAAAGGAAAAGGTTATCTAAAATCCAAGAATAATTATTTCTTAGTTATTAATTAGTTTTATTTCTAATTGTTTATGTTTATATTAGGTTGAAATGAAAATAAATGCTATCCCAGCAACACCTCCACCGCCCCATCAAACGCAAACACAATCTCAATCGCAGGCATTATTACCGCATCAAAGCCATTCCGCTCAGCATCACAGTCATCATAAGCATCACCCACAACACGCTCTCATTAAAAAAGATTCTATAGAACCAACTGATCATTTAACGGAGTTATTTGATATTAAAAATGAGAGAAAATCAGAGGCAGATTTTATAAGAGAATTGAGAATTCAGTTAAAAAAATCTTTGGAAGCTCAGCGCGATCTTAAACTTCTGTTAGATATGTTTAAATCGGCGGATAAAGATAAAAGGTAACTATAGTTCGATTTTACTTATAATTATCTTTTTTGTTTAATTACACTGACTTAATAATTAAAATGCGATGCGTGTAATAAATAAACTAATTTAGTCTCTATATTAACTCTTAGATTTATTTTTCTTATTCATACTCTAACAAACTTAAATGCATTGCACTTTGAAATTTACCAAACTTTGGATACTATAGTCACGAATTCGTAAGCTTTCTATATTTTGTCTATTTTTTATTTAAATGAGTATAACATTATTATTTTAAATTCAAAAACACAATTGTTGTAATGAATTGTTGACTGTAAAAGTTATATTTCAATTACCGGTTTAAGGTATTTGTTGATTTATTAATCAATGATTTTATTACCTGCTGATATCCAGTCTATTTTAGATGGTGTATGCGAAGAAAAGAGGTAAAATTTTGTGAGAAATATCCTCCAGCAATATTTGCTAATACCTTTATTTGGTATAACTTATGCTATAGAGTGGGTATAAAAGTTTATTGTCTATTTTTCTTTATGGATTTTATTGTTATTGATGGGCGGCACTGATGTGAAATGTCTAATTTACTATATAATGTCAAATGTTTGCATACTTTTAATTGCTGAATGACAATAAAAAGTTAAATGAAAGCTTGAAAGTAGCGATACAATAATTTGTTTATAACAGCGGTGATAAAGAAATTAACTTGGTATTAAAATTTAACGATATTATTAAACTAGCATAACTTAAGAGCACAGATATCGAAAAATACCTGTAATTAAATGTATGAATTGAGTTTGATATTTCTTACTACTCTACAGTATATTATTTATCACTGAAAAGAAGGTTTGATAATTGTTTAGTTTACTGTTGAATGCAACACACGAATGATGGAATATTGATTAAGGAATTTAGTTATACTGCTGGGTTTAAACTTCATCAAACTTTTTAATTTTGAGCTCAAGGGACAGACAGACACACGTCCCGAACATATGATGGCAATTTTTGAATATGCCGTAAAAATTTCTCGTAAAATCTTTATCTAACTCGCCTGATATTTATAATAACTTTTTAATTTAGTCTAGAATTTCAGTTTATGATAAGATTTCTTCGACAGCAAATAAGTAGCATATTTATTAAGATGAATTTTTCTAATTAATAATAGAGATAAGGCGCAACTAATGTCAAGCGAGAAAAAATCAAAAATAGAAGTTGAAGAGCTAAAGGTACAGCTAAAGAAATTTCAAGAAAGAGAAAGAAGCGATAGAAGACGATTAGCGGATGAGGACGCTATGCGCAAATTGCAAAAATATGAAGAAACTATACAACAATTGCAAAAAAATTTGTCAGCACAGAAACAAGAGGAGGAAGCGCTTCTTAACGAAATGGAAGTGACTGGACAGGCGTTCGAAGATATGCAGGAACAAAATCTCAGGCTCATTCAACAGTTGCGGGAAAAGGATGACGCAAATTTTAAATTAATGTCTGAAAGGATTAAATCGAATCAAATCCACAAACTTCTTAAGGAAGAAAAAGAAATGCTTACCGAACAAGTCATTTCATTACAGGTTAACTGATAATTTAAAACGTTAATTGCGTTTATAACGATTGATTTTCTAATTAAGGCTCAGGTGGAAGCGCAGAACCAAGTGGTACGAAAACTCGAAGATAAAGAAAGGCTTTTGCAAAACAATTTGTCTACAATAGAAAAAGAGTTGAGCTTAAGACAACAGGCGATGGAATTACACAAAAGAAAAGCGATTGAGAGCACTCAATCAGCCGCCGATTTAAAGCTTCATCTCGAAAAATATTTGGCACAATTAAAGGAAGCGCAATCAACGGTAGCGGAGAAGACGTCCGCGTGGCAACAGGAAGCGTTTAAGACGCAACGACTCCACGAAGAGGTGCAGATGTATAAACGAAAGTATGAAAGAGCGAAAAAGTTTGAGTTGGCCACCACTGCCGATGAAGTTCTTCAGGAAGAGATTCGTGAGCTGAGGGAAGAGTTGACGTGTCCGTCGTGTAAGACTAAGCGCAAAGACGCTGTTCTTAACAAATGTTTTCACGTATTTTGTTACGATTGCCTGAAGACTCGGTACGAGACTCGTCAACGCAAATGTCCGAAATGCAATCAGAGTTTTAGCGCTAATGATTTTCATCGCTTGTATTTGGCGTAATGTTTGTTTTAATGTCTATTATTTATTTTAGTTTGTTTTTCAGAATTAAGTATAGATTTTCCTAGTTTTGCGATTTGAATGAAATATATACATATAAATATGGATATATTTAAATATCGATATCCGATAACTTTATGATTATGTATAACTTAACGTTAAATGTTGATAATTAGCATTTACTGTATTATCACTATTCTATCCATGACTTAATAGCATAATTGATTGATTGTTATTTTCAATATTTTCATACTTATTATTGTTTAATAAAATTTTTTGCTTCATATTTATTGAAAAATAAATCGTCGCTTCATAACTACAGATACTGTAACAGTGCATACATTTGTCACTAAGGATAGGAAATTGGTAGACCAACCCTTTTTCATTTATTTACCTAATTTCGAAGAATACGATCTTAATTACAAAATGAATATTTCAAAAGCAAAAATAGGTTAACATGATAATCCGTAAGTTAAGAGTAAGGTGTCCCATAGGGGGCTGTAGTGGGTTAACCAGATTTCTCAAAAAGTTGACGCCCTATAATTTTCCAATTCCAAAAAACTCCAATAATTCCCAACATCATGGATATAGGGATCGCTGTAGCCTCAAAATACCTTAAATTAGGGTAAATCGAAATTTCGATGTTTTAACCGAACCCCAAAACTCCAACGCTTCAGACTCCTCTAGTTCCATGGAACCCAAAAATATTTTTAAAAATCTATATCCGAGGACCCCATGTGCTTAAGCCTAGCCCATCGAAACCCAACCTAACAACGCGTTGTCATTCCACTGCCGACTATACTCAACGATTTGCAGCGTTAGTGTATAGTATACACTGTAAACTGTATGTACTCTGTCTAAAATTAATAAAAAAGTATCAAAGTTTGAGCGTATACTGTAGTACGTAAAAGGGTAAATTGTAGCGCTTGTAAAAACAGGCGTATATTATAAGTATATGTATGATAAGCGTTAGTAATCTGTTATCATTATTACAAATATTTAATCAAATAATACGTATTAAAATATTTGCATTAACTTACTGTATTTAAATATATTTGTAATTGCGATGTCAACCACACTAATCGTACCTTTAATTATCGTAGTAATATGGGCAGTAATTGGATTAATAGTGCCCTGGTTTATACCAAAAGGACCAAATAAAGGGTATAGTACTGTACAGTATAGAATTGACTAACACTTTCGTTATAATCGATTGTTTATTTCAGCATAATTCAGACAATGTTAGTGACGACTGCGGTTTCATGTTTTACGCTGTAAGTATTACCAAATAGTCACCAAATTAGAGAAATTTTAGTTTTTGGTTCCCCATTTCCATTAATTGTTTCATTTGTTTTACAGTTGGATTTGCACATATATCGCGCAATTAAATCCATTATTTGGTCCGCAAATAAGTAACGTGACGCTAATGCTTATGCAGAATGGATTTTAATCAATGATTTGGTGGCATAATACTATCATACAAATATACTTAGAGATTACAGTTATATGAATAATTGGACCTATAAATAGCTTTAGTATAAGTATTCAACCTAGTCTTTACAAATGTATCTATTTTTGATTATTGTTTCTATTTATATATTTATATATCGCCCTAAAGTATTTCGAATTTGAAATTATAAACGCATCAATAAATAATTATTAATCAAGACATTAATTAAACAATTGTTTACAAAATTTATTTTATTAGTTAGAAAATAGATGAATGGACACCAGATTAGTTTTACTGTTTTCGAATGTACCTTAATTTTAGATTTAACGCAGTTTTATAAAAATGAAAAATGATTTAGGATGACAATCAAATATATAAATACAATTAGCAATTTATTTTGTTTTTTATAAGCTTTATTACGACTAAAACTTGCTCTATAGTTTTGAAGTTAAAAAACGTATTGATAGAATTCCCACTTTATTAAAGAGTAATTCAACTTTTTCCCAATAAATCGTAAATCTGTTAATTAAAAAAAGTGATATACTATACATGGATCCAAATCTTCAAAACTATAATCTTTCTTATATGACTCGTGAGCTAAATCCCATTCACTTAAAAATAGATAAAAAATTTTAAGACTAATTTTTTGAGAGATCGAAATTAATTGATGAATATAGAATAAACGAAAAAATTAAAAAATATAATGTAAAATAATATTTTAATGAGCCTTCAAATAACATTATATTAATGAAAATAATTTGAACTTATAATTTAAATACATAATTTGAAATATTGAATATAAATGTAATTCCTAAACATTATTTGAAAAAATGAATTTAATGTAATTCCTAATCCAATGATTGAAAATAACGAAACATAATTGTTAATTCATTTTCTGAGATCTAAAACAAATACAGAGCCATCACTAGCACTGGCGCCGACTTTATCTCCTCTAGCATTCCAGCAAACTTCAAATATACCACCGGTTCCTTTATAAGAGTGAACTAACGTTCCGGTTTGTGTCGACCAAATATGTACGCATTTATCGAAACTTCCAGACGCTAGAAATCTTCCATCGGGACTGAATGCCACGGAATATACCGGTTCTGTATGTTTAGTGAGAGTGTAAATACACGTTCCTCTTTCCACTTCCCACAAACGAACAGTAGAATCAAATGAAGCCGACGCTAATATCAACGGTAAATTGGGATTATGAGTGTTGGGACCCGTTGGCGACCATTTTATCGTATATATTTCTTTCTGGTGCGCCTGCAAGTCATGTACGCATAAATCCTGTTTCATTGACCATATTTTAAGTGTCATGTCATCGCTACATGAAGCCAATAATGATCCCGACGGACACCATTTGATGGCATTTACTTCGTTCGAGTGTCCCGTAAATGTTTTAATGGGTTTATCAGATCCTAGTTTACAAACGTGAATGCACTGATCAGTGGAACACGAGGCGAACGAAACATTAGTTTGCCAGTCGACGTCGAGAGCGGGCGCGCAATGAAACGCGAACTGTTGAGTGCACTGTCCAGTGGAAGCGTCCCATATTATTGTCGTTTTATCTACACCTGCCGATAAGATGTAATTTCCCTTTTTGTTCCATTTCAGCGCAAATATCGGTCCTTTGTGCTGCCCTAATGTTGACGCCAAACGTCCATCGGTTGTCCAGATTCTGGCGAATCCATCGTAAGAACCAGTAGCCAGAAGTGTGCCATCGCTGTTCCAGTCTAATGACGTCACGTCTTTATTTGAAGGCACTTCTGTTCCACCTTTTTGTATACAATGTCTGAGCACTAACTGCTGAATGTTTTGCTCAGAACTCATATTCCAAATTCTTGCGGTCGAATCACCAGAACCTAAACCGTTAATAAATAAGTTATTGCAAACAAATAAATAACGTTTATATGGATTGCAAACCTGAAGCTAATAGATCTGACGCTGGATTCCACGCACATATGAATACTTCGCTCTCGTGTCCTCTCAGAACAGTTGCGCGCGAAGAAGGAATCTCTACGTTCGAGTCCACCGATGAAGCAATTGATGATTGAGATGTGGTTACTATATTAGATGTACTCGAAGATGTATTTGTGGTCACATTGGGAGCAGTGTTCTCGATCTCCATTGCGGTTGTCTGTTGACCAGCTTTCGTAACGGTGTTTGTTGTAGTGGTTGTTGATGACGATGACTCTTCAATTGGCGTGATCTCGCTCTTCGTTTCGTTACTGGTATTAGCGTTTATTGCATTTGTATTATTGGTTCTGTTGTCGCGTTGACGAGTCATCACCACATCGGGAATAACTGCATCGATCAGTGATAGCGATTCCACGTTACGTTCAGAACCGTCTTCGCCGATACTAATCTCCGCTTCCGTGAATTGGAGTCCTTTTTGTATAATTGATAGCAAAGCTGCTGGCGGTACAAGTGCTCCACTAATATATCAATTATATTAATTCAATTACACTATAATAGGGATATATGACTATATGATTGTGAATTATACTTAATATTACTGGTGGCGATATGCGATTCAACGCCAAAAGTGAATGCCGAATGACTGAAACCTGATTCTTGTAAATACCTGTACACCAGAAAATTCACCTGTAATTCAATGCACAACACGTTTATTTATTTTGGTTTCAAAAATATAAATCAGATTCAAATTTATAATTCATACCTCATCGGACGAAAAACTCATTTCTTCTAATTATGAGAAGATAAGTTTAATTACTAAAAATTAGATATATATATATTTAATAGTTTGGGAACAGTTGAATACATTAATAATTAACTATGAAAACAAATAAACCACAATATCGCTATCGCTATACTGTATGTAACATCTCTATACAAACAACGTCTACAGTATACACTCAGTAAGCAATAACACAAATTTACCATAGTCTTTCATTAACCCTTACAATCTCTTTAGTGTATGTGAACCCAAGTCACATCACTAGTCGTAATTATATTTCTACAGTTATCTTGTTATTTCTAATTATTCATATTTCTTACTTTAATGTTCAATAATTAGTTCATTAGTCATAATGCCTATGACTAATATATTCATTACTTTATATTTCATTATTACTTATTAGTTGATGTTTAACACATCAGTATGTTTTCTACCTTCGAAGTATTCACTTCAATTATATTATATTATCGCTATTGTAATTCATTATAGTAACTCATTAAACATATTCAGTGCCTATTTCCAATCGTTATTATATACTGCAATGTTTCCTATGTTTAACATGTAATTCACTTATGTTGGTAATTGTGGTACACTTATGCTTCGGTGGTACCATTCCTCTTCAGTAATTATTATTCTTCTTCTGCATTAATATAAGTATAGGTTACGCGTTATCGCGTGCCCTATACTGTCCAAATTCCTACTATCGTTGGTAAACCTACAACGTTCGACTTATTACTACGAGTCAAATACACCACAAAAAAAATCTCTTAACTCTCCAAGGTATTTCATGGTTTGCATTATATAAATCTTTGTATTTTTGCGCAACAGTAAAATGCATTCGCGTACCAATTAATTCTTTCCACTGATTTCGTGGCAATTTTTTACACTTAGCAATAAATTCAAAATTTTCTAACCAACCTTTTGCTACAAATCCTCTTTTGTATAACTAAATATCCCGAGTGTCTGGAACTGCTTTTGTTTTGTCATTTTCTCAAAGTTGTTGTCCAATTTGTAATAATAATTTATCTGTCGTCGTTATTTGTGCGGTATTTTGCGGCTGATTATCTCTATCGTCATCACTTTGTTGTGCTCTCATTCTATCAATTTTTCGAAATGAAACAGCTTTTGGTTTTGTCACTATCGTGTTTGATATCTCGCTTCCTGAAAAAATTTCTTCAATTTTTGATTCTTCTATTTTATTATTATATTCATCTGTTTCATATTCTTCTTCTTTCTCATTTTCAGAATCATTTGCTGGTTGTGTTCTATTTCTCGTTGAATTTAATGTATGAAACGCTGTAAGTAGTTCATCGTATTTTTCATCTGTTTTAACTTTTTCTGCATTTATTTCGTCAAGTAATTTATTCGTTTTATCTAATGTTTGTCTCATTATGTCATTCGCTTTTTCACTATTTTCTATTCTTTGTGTAATATCTGCCATTTCGAATAGAATATCAAATGTATCTGTATTTTCTTCCGACATGTTTCTATTTTCGATATTTTTTACAATTTCTTTCACACTACTATTACTAATATTTAGTATTTGATTTATCGGTTTTTCGGTTTTACTTTTAATTGCAATATTTTTCAAATATTCTAAATTTAATAGTTGTTCTTCTATAGCATAAGTAGAAATCGATATTGGCGTAATGTTATCAATAATTTCACTAAATGAATCAATATTCGCTATTGTAGATTCAATATGGCGTATACTTTCACTTGTTTTTTCTATACTCTTATTTTTATTTTTCACTGTCTTTATTTTTGGCGTGACTTAAAATTATGTATTTCTTAAATTTTTTGTTAATGGACTACTTATTATTTTACTTTCTTCTACTTTATTCGATATTATTGATTTTAGTCGATTAGTTTTAGGTTTAACAATATTAGTTTTTAAATACAGTTAACGAAAATATTAAATATAGAAAACTATATTATACAACATTTTGTCTGGATTTAAGAACA
>JAQIXJ010001542.1:0-20079 GCA_034700185.1 Phthiracarus laevigatus
TACCGAGCGTGAGGGCGAGCGTTGAGCGTCATTTTTTTGCCGAGCGCGAGCGTGAGCGCCGAGCGTGCCCATCACTGCCCATTTCTACCCTATATTTCTATACTATGCTGTATTGTGCATACATTCACAACTAACGTTTTGCGAAAATCAATTATGCCATCGAATTATGTTATGTTGCATTAACGCTACTATTTTTAGTTTTTTAAATTAGACCTATTTTTCGGTGTTTGTCTCAACTTTAAACTTTATTCAATCACTTATATTAAGTAATTCTATATAACTAACTATAATTTCTATAACATATTATATACCGGCACTAACAGCCATTAATAGAGACGTCATTTTCAGGAACTTCCTTAATAGACTATAAATATGTGCACAAATCAATGAAACATGTATTTTAAGATCAACTTTCTCTTCTCTAAATATTCCTGCTAATCCAAAATACAATATATTATATCAATATATAGTAATAGAAAATATCTGGTCTATAATTATGATTAGGCACGTATACTTTTTCATGAACATTACGTTAATTGCAATTACAATGAACTAAAATGAGTTTTAACGGTATATCATTATATTTATAATTAAAACAGAGAACATAGTTCACCATTGAAGCTAATTATTTCTGGCATTCCTACTGAGTTAACCGAAGTAAGTACTGATTTTAATTTGGTCGCAACCACTGGTAAACTATATAAAACTTTATAAAAATCTACTCAATACAGAATTGTTTTATTGTAAAATTTTGATTTGAACGTAAGCATAACTTTATTACACTGAAATTGAAATTCTAAGATTTATATAATATTATTAACCATTAAATAATATCTAATTTTAAACCATTCATTCGATTTTCAAACATTATCAATATTTGCTAAATATATACTGTAGATATAGGTAGTTGATTCTTATTAGGTTAGTAGTAGACCAGATAATAGTTAAATTATTGTTAAAATATTGAGGCCCGAGTGCTTAGTTATCAGTGCTGTTATCTGTATTTTTTAATATTCAATCTAATTCCACCCATATATCTATTTATAACAAAAAAATCCAACTCATTTGAAAATAGTATTTATTATTATGAAAAATAATATATAGTTAAGTGAAAATGGTTGTAATTTGATATTTTGGCAACAAGTATTAATACATTTTTGTTTTAGGTATTCGGGCTTTGTTCCAAAAATTCTAGAGCCCAACATTTCGGGTACCCGTTTACTAGTCTATTCCGTAGCGAACGCCCGTAACTCTTGAGTTATTTTTTACCTGTGCCTCCTTAAAACACATGGACAGATTCGAGTCTTTCAAGTAGAGACTCGGACTTTAGACTATGCTTAAACTAATCATTGTAAATAAGCGGATATTTTCTAAATTTGTAAATTTAATATCACATGTATTTTGTATTTATTTATATTTTTACAAAAAAAATGATAAAATAAATATTAAAAATGTATTTGCAATAAAAATTAATTTTATTCACAAAAATCCGTAAGTAACCCGAAGCTGATCCCGACAAACCTTGGACTATTAAAACATTTTAACATCCATGGACTCGTAGTTACAGCAAATAACTATTCTGTATCTGAAGTTAACACCTGAATTTACTCGAACCTTTGCGCCCAAAAGTTAACAAATCTTTTTCTGTTCTTAACATTTCTTTTTACCGAAACAAATTTTCTGTGTGTGGACATTCAAAATGTTTGTTTCATTGCTATACTCATATGCATTGCATAAATAAAATAACATGTAAATGTTTTTGTATTGAACTGTTAACCGTACGCTCATGATTGTAGCAGTGAAACAAACATTTGTAATGTCCACACATAAAGTTTGTTTCTGTAAAAAGATAGCTCGAGTGTTGAAGTCCATAACACATAAATTCAACTCATCATTATTGATATGTCATATGATAAAACTTTAGCTGTTTATATAAGTTGATAATCTAAGATCGTAGCATTGAACCCGATTGATCCCAAAAAATTATAGTGTGATTTAGTTTGGCAATTCGCTTAAAAAATAGAAAAATCATAGAAAGCCGGCAATAGTGTTAAAAATATGCGCAAATATAGCAAAACGAAAGCGGAATGCAACACAGATGGCGTTCGCACAATAACGGAAATGGGTGTAAAACGTGTGTTCGGCTCCACACATATGCGCGCCTTTAATATGATAGCAGACGTCTACTCATTCATATCATATTAAGTGTGAGACGCTTTCTTTGTTTCTAATTGTCGCTATTATCTAAAATAATAGTTAATTAATTTACCCGTTATTATATGCAAAGGTAATGCTTTTATTTTATTTATCGGTTTGTTGTATGCATTTAAGCAATTTAACTGAAATCGTATAATCGAAAACGATTTTTGTTATTAGTTATACTTTTCAACGCTTAGTAACAAAATACTTAAATAATTGCGCATTTTTCATCAAAAAATCATTTTAAATCATTTTTTTCGTTTAAATTTTCGTAATACTGCTGGCATTTCGTTTATTGTTTATTTCGTAATATTGTTTAGCTTTCGATCAAAAAGATTTTTACAAAACACAATAACATTAAAATTTAAATTGAATGTTATATACACTTGAGAGTTGAATTATCATTTTGTAATTGAATGAAATGCCACTTAATTTATAGTTAAATGTTGAACGTTTTTATTTAAATAGTTAGGACTGAAAAGCTTTTTGGAAAGAATTGGATGTAAACCAGTAAACGTGAAAATAATTCGTTTGATTACGCGAAATAATAAGCCATTTGGGTATAAAATTTTGATATAAATTTATACCTTTCATCAAAAGATTTTTAAATTAAATATTTGATTATAATTTAACATTAAATGCGTTTTTATGCAAATAACGTTATTTAGTTCACTAAATTAGTTATTCGAAATTATTAGTAATTTATTATTTTTAAAAATTTAGTTTTTTGATTAATTTCGTAAGAAATTGAATAAATGTTGTAATTATTACAATACCATTTTTTATAGTTTTGTAGATTTTGACACCAAAAAGGATAGAATAAAAGCGAGCGAATTGATTCAAAGCAATAATTTTTATAAATTTAAAGTAGATTTTGCTATCAGTGAAAGAGAAAGAGATAACAATAAACGGCGCGAAGAAGTATAACATAATAATTATAATCATTTTAAATATGACTTAAATTGTATTAAAATAATATTTATTAGGTTCAAAAATTATATTTACAAGATTTGAGTGAAATATTTCCTATGAAGGATAAAGAAATGCCACAATCAAACAATATGTCGAATAATAGAGTATTGTCACCGCTTTCTTCGTTGTCAGAAAGTAATGGTGGCGGAGATATATCTCTTTATGTATCTTCGATTCCTGCCGATAAATTGATATCAATGCTCCAAAATATTAACGCCAAATGCCAATTTTGTGCGCAAAAAGAATTCAGAACATGTCCATTATATAGTAAGCACTAGACTATGAAATTGTGAAAATTTTAAGGCCCGATCATAGCCCGACAAAAGCACGATGAATTTTTTTACTCAGAGCCCGATTCGATTTAACAAAAAAAAATTTAATCACAAAGTCAAATTCTGATTTAGATTTTATATATCTATTTCTGATATACATAATTATATTTAATTTATGCTTATTTTTAAAAAATGATTAGTTTTAATGAAAATCAATAATTTTTTTTAATTTTTATATATTTTAATAATGTTTAGTTTAATATTTTTGCCAAAATTAAAAATTTCGGGCTTTTAATTTTTTGGTACAAAAGCCCAGCCCGATTCATTATTCTAACTTAAGGCCCGAGCCTGAAAGCCCGATAGAAAACGTCGGGTGCCCGCTGGGACCGAAAAATCGGGGGCCCGTTTCATAGTCTAGTAAGCACTCAACTCGTAATAACCGATCCATCGATCGAATTGCCAAAACTCGTAGACATAGAGCCACGAAAATGTTACGCATGCTGCGATAATAGCGGCAGTTTGAAACTATGCTATCAATGCAAAGCTGCCACTTATTGTGATACTCGCTGTCAACTTAATAATTGGGCCAAACATTGTTCAGTTTGTTTGGCGGATTGCAATGGTTTCACAGAAAAAATGGATGTAACCGATGCAAGTATCAGCAGAATAATTGATTCACGTTCGAAACCAATGAATAACGTATCAGTTTTGAGCCCGAAATCAGTTGCGAAGGACGCGCCCAAAGAGAGTACTCCTATTATTGAAGCGAATTCGGCGCCAAAGCAAACGTTAAATAGTGCCTCGAAGTTGGTTCGAACCGTTCCGAACGCAATCCCAGCCAAACGCGAAGAATCCAAACCTAAGATCAAACCTTATAAGTTGGACAACGAGTTCGAGCAGATTAAAACTGGCGATTCGGTTAGCATTTGTTTTGGTCGACATCCGTTTGACTTTTATGTCCACAAAGATTCTAATTTGAGTAAAATCGAGGATATCAGCCAAAAATTGAAGAAAATTGAATTTTTCGAGTTTACTGACGATAATTTACCGAAAGATACGGCTTGTATTGGTTTGTACAAACAGGACGAGTTGTGGTATCGCGCGCGTGTTGTCGCCAAAATAAACTCTGAGAAGTATGCGCTACACTTCATTGATTATGGGAACATAGAACCCGTTAATGTCGCTGATATTAAGGCACTTCCGTCGCAATTCTTTGATATTAAGGCTCAGGCAACGCATTGTAAATTATCTTCCGTCGTTCCCGTTGAACAAGAATGGTCTGAAAAAGCATGTTTTTATTTCGGAAAACTTGGCGAAACTCAAGAATATTCGAAATGCGTGGTTAATAAATTCGAGAATGATATTTATTCTATTGATTTGGTGGATAAAAACGGAGATCCAATATCGAGTCAATTGGTTAAGAAGAATCTGGCTGTCAGTGAACAATTGGAACAGGAAGTCGAAGAGATTAGTTTAGTGAATAACGTGTCGAAACTTAGCATTAATGAGGTTTCGCCCAAAACTTCGCCAAATAAAAATGAAAAACCATTAACTAAATCGCCTGAAAAACCATTAACTAAATCGCCTCAAGTTGTTTTTGATAAGACTTCAATGAATTCGAGTACTAAGCGCTTGATTCCATTACAGGCTCAATTAAGTCAGTTAAAGTCTGCCAAACGGAACATTAATTCAATTATTTGTTTATCAAATGTCGACGATTCTAAGGTGACATTAATAACTGATTTATATAACAAAGAGAAGGGACAATATTGGGCTGTCATGGAACCCAATGATTACTTTGATTTGTATAACGCATTGCAAAAGGAATACTCAGCCAATGTTATTGATTGTGAACCGCAATTTGGCGATTATGTTGTGGTAAAAGCGAGTGACGAAGACTTTTATAGAGCTTATGTATTCGATGAGAAAAATAAGTCTCGAGTTGTAATGTTTGATACCGGATATATCGAAGAAGTTTCAAACACATATGTTATGGATCCTAAATATTATAAATATTCGGCGTTTGCGATGTTAATTAGTCCTCGAGATAAAGAAGGAACGGATAAATTAGTAGATTTATTCGAATCACAAAAGCCATTCCAGTCATTAATTGTCAGTCAAGATAAAGATAATGGAAAAGCTGTTATCAAAGTGGATGGAATCTCGTTCGATGCGCTCTCATATAATCGGGTTACCGATGAGCTTATTAATGCGAAGACCGATGAGCCCATTGATTATATCGCTGCTCTCCAAACTCGTGATATCATTTTAAATAAGAAGATAGAAGTGTTAGTTCTTTATCAAGACGCCACTGATAACGGCGTATTTCACATCGCAGGCGATGGTATACACTGAGCTGTACTTATGGTACTAATTGTTTGAATTTTATTAATATGATTATTTTTAGCCGACAGCCTTACTGATGTGATGGGCAAATGCGTGACTTTCGGTGGAAAACTCAAGAATCTAGTTAAACCTAAAAGTGGCCAAATTTATTTGGTTAAACATTCCGGTACTGATTTTAAAGTTATTTAAGTTAATACTTTTTTTAACATTTTATTTTTTTACGTTCAGACAACGATTGGTATCGCGCTTTAATATTAAGTACAGACAATAATTCAGCGGTGGCTTTCTTTATTGATTTTGGAAATACGGATGAAATAACAACCGAGTTTGTTATGCCATTACCCGATGACTTGAGCGTTGAAGCAATTCCTGCATTAGCTATTAAATGTGTTGCAAATCCTATTCAGAAAAACTTGAAAGACATTCACAAGAAAGTTGGAAAGGCTGTGGATGGCACTTATTTGCTCAAAATTGAACCAACAAATAAAGAAGGAAATGCTTTCGTTGTTAATGTTTATTAATCTAAGAATCAAAAGTGATTTTTAAAAACTATTTTTCAATTTTCTTTCTCAATTTCGCATTTAATTTTTGATTTTGTTTTACGTTCTTATAATTACCTTTATTTAGCTTTTCATTTACCTAACATTGTTTGATACGAAAATTTGCATTACATATCAGTTGTTTTTGACCAAAATTGTGTTCTAATTATGAAGAAAAATTGTTTTCAAATGTAACATATTTATTATAAAAACGATTCATTAAATCATTAATACATTTACAATGATGATCTAAACTTACCATTATTTAAGTGTCAAGTATTCGATGCTTTATGGGATCGTTTAAATGAAAAATAGTATTTTACCACATTTTGGTTTTTTAATAGTTTACTGCAAAAATGGTGGTTTTTAACCCAATGTGTCATTTTTTGAAGTGCTATTCTTTTATGATATTTTTATGCTTTTGGTGTTTTATGGACAAATATTAAATGTTGATTTGAGCAAATAAATAGAATTAATCAAAAACTTTTTAATAACTCCATAAAGTTATCTAAACTAATTACGACAACTCAAATCAGAACTTATCCAACATTTAAAAACATTTTGTACGACAACTTAAATAAGCTTAATGTCATCATCAGAGTCGAGACTTTTTCTGAACTAAAACATTAAAATTTCGGTCGAAAATTCGGACAAAATATCAACTTTTTTCGGACACGTTTTCGGACACGTTTTCGGAGGTTTTCGGACACGTTTTCGGAGGTTTTCGGACATTTCTGCAAAGTTTTTATTAAAAAATTAATTGTTATTCAAATTAATTTTAGTATCGTAAACATAAGACAATCAGAAAATTAAATTGGAACAAATAATATTTAATTGCGCAATTGTTGTTTTCGAATTATTTATCGTTTATCTGATAAAATTTATTACAAAAAACCCAGATTTTTTCCAAAATAAACAATGTAAAACGTTCCCTCTTAAAACTTATCGAATTTAAACAACAAATTTTCACTTAATTGCATATTTCGGAGAAAATTCGGAAATTTTCGGATGTTTTTAAAAATGCCATTATTTTGGATTTTTCGGAAATTTAAATTAGTTTAAATTTATTCGTAATAAGTTATTTAATTCATATATTTTTAATTCCGAAAGTTTTAGTCAATAATTAAAAAGTAGGATTTCCGAAAAAGTCTCGACTCTGGTTATAACACGGCGTTAAAGTAAATCTAACCAAAAAAAAGTCAATAAAGAATAGAATTAATTATTAAAATCGGTTATCTTAAACAATTCTGATTCCATAATAACTTTATTATAGCATGTGATTTCGTATTAAAGTAGATGACGTGTAGGTAAGATATATTATTTATTTTCGGTTAGAATTTCTAACCAATAGACAAAATCATTTTTTTTTGTTTTCAGACTTTACAGTATTTACTCTATTTTGTTATTATAGCAACGAAACATTTGTAGATTGCGAAATACTTTGCCACACAAATGTTATCTCGCGAACCCACTAATTATGAATAAATTATCAGTACAAGCAATATTTTTTTGCGGGAAAAAATTACCACAAAATAATATTTCATATTTTTATCACTTGTGATTAATAAAAGAATGATTAAGTGAAAAAAATAATGTCACTATATATTTGGTTTACACTGGAGCTTTATTTGCTTTGATTTATTTTTGGCAAATATGGTAAAAACTGATAAAACTCATGGAATGTGCGATGCAATGGTGGATCAATATAAAACGAAAATAAAAAAAATAAGTTTAACGCTAAAGCTTTTGCATTTCTTTGTATATTAAACATTCTTACTTCGGAAAAAAATTTAATATTTCAAGAACAAGCAATGGCATTGATTACGTGTATATGTGTATAACTTTAAATATAATTTTTCTTATTTTACACATGAAAATAAAGGTTTTTTTAGTTAAAACAATATCGATTTACCGTATGAATTCACGAGAGTTTTAATCAAATTAATAGTTCCATGAGATAATCAATGATTACTTTAGATAATGGTTATATATCGAAACTAATGCTAAATTGCTTACGACTTAATAAAACTATTTGTAACACTACTACTTATTATAGAAATATGTGATAATAAGGGTAAAAATGTGTATTTACGCCGAGTTAAAACAAGTTCACACGCAGTGCAGCGTGCTATTATCAATTGAATTAATTTTTGGTGCGAATATATATATATAAAGGTATATCGATTCTATTGCATCCGAATACAATCTTTTTAATGCTAAAATTATGTTAACATATTGTGTGCGCTTTTGTGAAAGAGTATAAAATAGAAAATGAAAGCCATAAAAACTATTTTACACCCATTTTTTGTCAGTAAATACTTAAATCTATACTCTATTCTGAAATCTATACTCTATTTTATAACTCCATAACAATACGAACGATAATTAATCACACGATTAACAAAAACTGCAGCAACGCTGGGAATTTAAAAACGTTAATCGATCAAACTATCCAAATGACATTATTTTTATTTAAATGAGACGCTCGGCTAAAGCAGAATTACCTACTTTTTTCTTCCATATCCAATATTCAGGAGCATTATTATTATGCGATACACAGAAGCTAAAACTTTAAATAAATCAATATATTCTGAAATTCTTTAATACTTAAAGATTCACTAATATATGACTATATTCTTGTTTACCGTAAAAACTGTTACAAAGTAGCTCTCACTTACGGAAAAGTGAGAATAACATGAAACACGCAAACTCACTTAAAATTGAAGCTGTCATGTCATTTGATTAAATATTATTTTTAAGTCAATTATGTAGTATAAACATTTTATGAATTATTGTGGCTAACGTTAAATTGTAAGCAAAATTATGAATCTGTGTATATTCGCGATTTAATAAAAAAATTCATAATTTTGGTTAGTATATATGATCCTAGAATTAAATTAATTTGAGTCAAATTACTTATAGGATAGAAAATGTCCCTAAAGTTTTTTAAAAGATGATTCTTACATTTTGAAAAAAACTATATTCCTTTTACGCGTATTCCTCAACATTGTTTAAATATTTCTCAAGATTTTACACATCATATGGCAACTAATAAGCACTGATGAGTGCTCACAAATCTGACTCGTTTTGATGTTAATGGATGCAAATATATTTAAAGAATTCAAAATCGATATTAAAATAGATGTCTTACAGTAAAATGCAAATAATATTGGGGATTCGATTTCAATATGCGTATCGATTTATTTCGCTATAGAAACAAAACTTTAATTTTGAATAGAAAATAGATAAAAAAAATTTAGAAAAGCAATAAAGTTTCGAAGAAAAAATTTAAAAAGTTTAAAATAAATTAAAATTTCTGAATTATATTTTTCATCAAAATATCACTCAACTTGCCTCGGGTTAAAAATATTATTTAGTGATCGAATTATTATTGCGTTGTTGAATAAATAAATGATATACTTATAGATTTGGTTAACTTTAAGCTAACTTCAGTGAATTTCCTCACCGAAAAACTTAAAAGTTGTATTACGGAATTAACTTTTTGGCATTTAATTTAGTCAAACACATTTTTAAAAAATTAAAAATTGATAAATAAATATATTTGAATTCTTTAATGCTTTAATATTCTATTCTTATTTGTAAAAATTTAATAAATATTAATAATAAATAATATAGATTATAGGAGAGAGACAGGTTGAGTGAGTGAGAGAAAGAAAGAAAGAAAGAAAGAGTGTGTGTGTGTGTGTGTGTGTGTGAGAGAGAGAGAGAGAGAGAGAGAGAGAGAGAGAGAGAAGGGTTTAGAGGAATATTGAAAGTATTCTCACACTTCACAATTCACTGTTTAAAATTTATTTGCATTTAAATTGAAATATTGAATTCTCGTCAAACTTGTATAACGTTATGCTTTAAATATTTTATGACAGAGTTAACGTATAAAGTCTAAAATAAGTTTTCAAACTTCTAAAAAGCCTAATACTATTGAGTACTCGAAAACATATTCAAAATAAGTAGACGTTTTTCAATAAAATAAAAGTCCTCTTTTTTTAGCTTCACCATTATTTATCTCAACGATCATTTAATATTTGTTTCGAACGGCATTGAGTGATCAATAAAGTTTTAGACCAGAGAAAGATACTTTTCTCGTAAATGACACTTTAATGACAACCGATTGAGACACTAATGCCCATTAGGCACGCAAACAACTCATCTCTTAACCTTTCTTATCTCGTTTGACAAAGAGTTTTTTAGTTCGATTTTTATGTCGATTGCAAAAAAAATTATTAGTCACATTCGTGCCCGGAAGCTATTTTTTGACTAAATTGAGTGACATTTTTACAATAATCAATAATATTCTTCCATATCTATTGCTCCGTAAATAAAGGCTTGAGTCGTAAGTTTTTATATTTTAATTTAATTATAAATAAGAATGAGAACCTATAAGTCATTTTACAAATGATGAAATTTTTGTAAAAATTAATTTTCACTTTAACTAAAATTAATGAAAACGATGCGCGTTTGCATCGAGTAAAAACTTTTGTTATAAAAAAATTATAAATCTACGCCAACAAATCACACGGTTAATTTCTAATATTAATTTTGAAACATCATTATTCATATGTAGGGGAATTGAGTTTTCAAAATAAATGCATTTATTCAACAGACCATTAAAATATTACACTAACGCAATAAGTTTTGCTCAATTTAACTGTTTGTTTTTACTTTCAATTTCGCTTGAGGATACAAAAAAGTTAGAACATCGTAAGACATAAAACCGAAAAAGTATAATTTTCACTATTCATAAATTTTAACGTCAGCAATTTTGTGTTTAAATTTAAACGTGTATTTGGTTAGCAAGATTTTAATCATTTTTTTTGTTTTTCTAAACAATTTGTATTACTTTATTATATCCAACATATATATTAAAGATATAAAAATGCATTATAGCTCATTACAATCCACAGAAAATATTATTTGTTGAATTAAATATTTCCATTTTTCGGACAATTAGTTTAAATAAGTAATTTTAAAATATTCAAACAACACCTACATTTTTTGGATTTTAACTCTAATAACGTAGTAGGTTTTATAATTTTGCGCCAACCAATAACAAGCTACACCCCTGAATTGTCATGAATTAGCTGCTAAATTAAGTTTAAGACATGACGGTAAAAAGTTCTTTTAAGAAATAATTCTTAAAAGAATACATTATCGTATAAACGATAAATATTTTTAAAATAAAATATTAAGTGTAAAAAAGGAAACAACTTTTGTTGTTACATGCGTACAATTAAATAATAATAACTACTCACATTATTTTTAATTACCAATCATCAATCATAAAACACTACAGATAAATTTAATTCCTATTTCTGTTTGGTGTTAATTTTTTAAATTAAATCTAACAATTTCAAAAACAATACAGTATAGTGCACACAGTAAAACTTATATTTTCTAAATGTTAATGGCTTTATAGCGAGCGTAACTCGAAATAGCACATCCGACCTTTATTTCTAAAGAGCTTAAAGTTTTATCGAAAATCACAAAATATTATGATTGAGAAAAAAGCGAAGAAAAACTTTGTTTAAGCACCGAATACAATATTTTTCGCTCATCGAGTGGCAAACAATTTTGGCGAAAGGAAAATGTAATTCTTAAGCGTCAAAACACATGACTGTAGCGAACACTCGAGTCGAAAACTATCTCGCAAATAACAAACTATAATTTCCGCGAACGCATGCGAATTGCAGGGTTTATCAGCAGCTCTTGTTAAGTAACAAAAAAAATTGAATCATTTCTTCTTCTACTGTTTTTTTCACGTTGTTTATCCAGCCAACGAAATATGAATGCGAGAAAAGAATATGATGGCTCTATTTTTTCTTTTATCCCCATTTTTTTCGTAAGCGATTCTGAGCATAACGTTACCCATACATCAAAATCAAATATTTATGTATTTTTTAGTCTGATATATGGAATCAAGTTTTTGATCCTCAAGACTGTTATTACCCGAGTTGATCAATAATACTCGATAAAATCACATATTGAAAATTGTATTTGTTCTTACTGTTTGTTGAAGGCATACATATTTATTAGATTGGATACTATTTTATGTTTAAATTTTTATTTGCGAAAATATGAATTTTGTTTTATTTTACGCTATTTTTATGCTGTTAAACCATATTATGAATTTCTGATTTATTTCAACACACGAATTATTGTATCAAAGAAAATATTAATTTGGAAAAATATACACTCTCTGCTAAATAGATTTTCATTCATAGCATCATTGAAAGATGCATAAGAGTTAACTGATGACATTTTTATAAATATTCTAAAAGTGTACCTCTTCTCAACACCTGTCACTTTAGCAACATTCCAATGGACAGTAAGTAAATTTACATTTGAAATCGTATTTTTCAAATTTCTAAGTCTACTTTATTTTCTGTAATTTAATCATCAAGACATACAAATCAGATTTAAACAATGAATTCGTAAACTGTAAATTAAACAACAAACAATATTCAATAAAGTTAATTTCGAATATAACTGGTTTTACATTCAACGTAACAGAGTGTCCGAAGCCAAGGTGTTAGGAAAAGATGGGTTTAGCCAACGCTTCTGGGGATCGGGAAAATATTGATTAGTTTCCGTTTTTTTTTTTGTTTTAATAGCTTAATTCAGTTTAGTATTGGGATAATTTATTTAAACCAATCTTATTTAAGAAGCGTTTAATTTAAACATTGATTATTTTTTAAAGGTATCATTTTATAAACCATTGCCGCAATGCCCATACATAAACACGCTGGTTGTTTACAAGTAGCTTAACAAAATAGAAGTATCATTTATAAGCCATTATTTTGGGCAAAGTACACCCGGACTGCTTAAGACACTCAGAGGCGCAATATATGGCGCATCTCATGCACTCTTCAAGAGATTTGTTATTGATATACATGGCCAAAAATCCGCCGGAAAACGCGTCGCCGCAACAGTTGGTATCCCTTATCTCCTCTTCTGGCATTTGCGTTACCGGAAACTCCTGGACCACATCGGAATCGCTGCGCGCCAACAACACCGGACTACTGCTTCGAGTAATGATCACTATTCGCAACTGTTTATAAACGCTGGGAATACGTTTACTGGTGTACTTAGCCTTCGGCTCGCGGGAGATTAATTTCGCGATTTCTTTCAAATCTTTTGTCTTTTTTAGTGCGAACATAATTATTATTAGGGTATTAGAAATGGCCGTTAAAGTTAATACCTCATATCCCTTAATGCCGGCAAAAGCGATCGCTTCGTTGTGATTGGAGAATAAGAAGTCGACGTATGGCAATAAGTCGATCACTTCTTGAGCGCATCGTTGCTTCATATAAGGTGCAGCTTTTAATTCAGGAAATTGGAAGCGATTTAAAGCTAATTTACCGTAAATATTCGTTTTTATTTTATTATCTAACCTAAATTAAAAAAGAAATCCTTTCCCCATTCGTGCGCGTGATGTGCGAGCAGCATAACACTCTCCGCCGATACTATTAAGAATCAATAACCGGAAGTACAAAAAAAAGAATTTTTTTTAATAAAAATTTATCTTTTTCTTTATGAAAAAATTTATAAATATTCTATCGATGGCTCACACATATTTTTAAAATTTAGACAAATGCAAAACCCAGAATGAGTTAAAATTATTACCTGTTAAAATTCACATTTTTTATTTAAATCAATAATTCATACCGGGAAGCATATGTCCGCTGGTGTAGATAACCCTAGCATCTTCGACTGGCACAAAGTTAGCCAATAGAAAGTTTTTATCAAAATCTTGACTCGCACCTAATTATTAAATTTATTTAAAAAAGGGTATTAAAAATTATTTTACAAAATATTTTTTATAATATCTATTCATAATTGCTTATATAATTGCACGATAAATATAATTAATTTTTAAACTTTAATTAATCAATTTTTTAATTACTTAAATTAACTTAATTACCCAAATAAGCGCACAGTGTTCGACTTTTACCGCCGTCGGTAAACATCACAACGCATGTACCAGTATTTTTATTCAAAACAACCTGATACTTAACAACAACTCCGTCCGTTTTAGCGCCTTTCTCCATAATTTTGCCGAAATAGTCATTGCCAATGGCGCCCACAAATGTGGTGACCGGTCTATTAACACCGATCACCCATTGGCAATAACGCATCGTGTTCTGTGTCGCACCGCCAGCAAAGTATTCGATCTCATAAGTGTTTGTAAGTTCATCAAACATGGGTGAATGTCTGTTGGCCGCTAAAATTGTGCTATTCTTTTTCAGCTTATATCTGTGATGTTTTATATAGAATTAAATGATACATTTTAAAACAGTTTTAACCCTTTATATCAGAGGTTCCCAAACTATGGGTCTCGACCCATAACAGGGCCGTAGAATTAAAAATTTGGGTCGCAGCCTTTTTTAAATTATAATTAGTTATGGGTCGCAACATAAATTTGGCAATTGAAAATCAAACCTATTATGACATCTCACCTACACCTACTTTCAAAATATTGATAAATTATTTGTTAAAAAGCAAGCATATTATTCTGATTAATTTTAAAAAATAAATTGAAATTATGGGTCGCGGAAGAAATATTTCGAAATTTTGGGTCGCATAAAGAAAAAGTTTGAAAACCATTGCTTTTTATGATTGCTATCATAACTTCTTATTAAAATTTAATTTTTATAGTGTGGTAACTGTAACTGTGTTAACATTTAAAATGAAATACATTTCATAGCAATTTAAAAATTTCCTGATTTTCCTTCAAAAATGATGTTCCGGATTATATTATCCATTAATTTGATTCATCGCTTAAGAAGAAATATTATTTTTGTGCACAAGTAATAAAGCTATTAAAGGATATGCACCACTGTATTAACACCAGACAGTTAATTAAACTTAAATAGAGTTAATAATTATTTAAAAATAATGGTTTAATTTAGTACAGTATATCCAGTTTGTGATTAAAAATTTAATAATTAAACTTACTTTTCGAGAAAAGCATCGTCAACAGTAGCGGTGATATCCAGTAATGGATTTCCGAGACCGAAAATTGTAGTATCTCTGCGCAGCGAATGGATTTAATTCCAATGAAATTTGAATAAAAAATTATTTAAAAAAATTAATTCTTAGATTTTTGTCATGCAATAAATGTAGCAAAAAAATTAATTACTCCCAAAAAACTTACTTTTCTTTACTAACCATACTTAACACTTAATAGTAATTATAAGAAGTTCTAATAAATTTCTTGAAACAATATTATACGATAGCTTTGCCGTTAGTTTTCTTATGCATGGTTTGAAAAAGTTGAAGATTTTTTGGATTGTTATCGCAAAATGTGATATTGCTTACTAAAAAAAGTGCGTCTGCCAGCGAAATGTATACTTATTTGTCTATTACTAAGCGAAATAATTGGGTTTTTGTCTCAACCCTTAAACTAAATTTAAGTGACAATTTTTTTCCGCTAAATATACAGAAGAAAAGTTAACTTAAGAAGCACTTTAGGAAAAAAGTAAATTTTAGTACGGGAATCATAATGTAAGCCAAACGGAATAATGCGTCTAAAAATATTTTCGCGTTAAAAGTTTGTTGTTAATAAATCTTTAGTTTTATTTTCTTTTTCCTCTGGATTTCCTGTTGCTATTCAAACATCGCTGCAAAATAAACATTTTTTTGCTCTTAACGCTTGATAAGCGTAAAATATTGTTACAGTGTACAGAATCATTTATGAGGTATTTTGCGTAAATACTATCTATAACTTTTATGCGGACAAGTGTTAGGGATTTGTTGTTCTGCTAAATATCACGTGCATAAGTGCTTTCTGTTCTTTTATAAGAAAAAATTCTGCTTAAACCGATGATACTCTGATTTTTGCTATTCAAGTGTTGAACATAGGCTGAAATCTAATTTTTTAAAAACCCATTGCACTATTTATTGCTATGTTTTAAACTATGACTTTTCAATGAAAAACAATACAAAAGAAAAAGTAAAAGCTTTTTTTAAAAACTAGTATAGAAATAAAAATGCTTTAAACGTGTAGAATGAAAGCTGTTCACTGTTCGACTGATCGCTGTAAGTGTGCGGAACAAAGGCGGAATCTAAATTTTATAAAACTCATTGACGTGATATTTATAACAATGTTTTATAATAACCATAAAATGCTGGATATAAATTATAAGCATTATTTGTTTAAAAATAAAAATACAATAATGCGAGGCAATAATAGTAACAATTTTTTTTATCCAAAATATCTGCCGCTATAAGTTTTAACTCACGTAAATTTATAATATTCTGTTTAAATTTTATCACATAATTTGAATTTAATTTTAGTGTCAAAGTGAGCGATTGAATGTTCGTCATTGTTTAAAGATAATACTGCTATGCCAGATTTAATTTCATTTCAAATCCATTGAAAATTTTTTAAATAGTTTTTTTAGCTCATTATCTTGAAAAGAGAGCGAGCATATGGATTTGACCATGTCTGGCCGTCTGTCTGTCTGTCTGTCTGTCTATTCGTCTCTCCGTCTGTCTATCCGTCCGCTCGTCTGTCTGTCCTTGACTGTGTCCGCACTAGCTCGACCATTTATTTTAGCCCGTATTTTATATCATTCAAATTTGAATTTTTTGAAAACTTTAGATTAAATATTATAGTATTTTTTAAATAACTTATTAGCTTAGATTAAACTATAAAAAGTGAGCTCTCTATGAATGTGTCGTTCTTGTTTATTATATAAAGCACAAAAAATATAATTCAAATGCAGAGATTGACGTTCCACTCTTTTTATTCTGTAATTTTTTACGATAAAAAGATTGATGATTCGTGTCATACATTAAATGAATGTTTAGGTATAGAGATTTAAAGAATATATTGATTTTGTTAAAGTTATAACTACTGCGAAATACACTTAAGTAAATTACCTTATGTTAAAAAAGAAGTCTAAAACGGATAGTGATATTTAAATAAAATTTGATAGTCTGATTGGTTAACTTTTTAAATTACTGTTTTATTCTATTTTAAATTCCAATTCCAGTGGTTAATACTAAAAGTAGTGTCATTGAGGCTTTATTTAAATATTAAAATTTAATAACGATATGTTTGCAAAGTAAAAATGGATCTAACTTTTTTGAATATATCCATACTGAACGTTATGTCACACTTTGACGCTAACTTTATTATTTTAACTGACTCGGTTTATTTTTAGTATTATTTTTATAAATTTTATTTGTACTGATAAGACGTTTGTCAATTCAACTTTGACCAACTTATTCAGTGATTTTTTAAATAATTTTGTATATTCAATGTAAACCTAAGTTATACTATATATAATTTTACTATTGGCGTAACGCTTTCGTTGTTATGTTATAAATAATACAAAGTTCATGTTATGCGCACAAATAATCATTCAATTTATTCATTAATTAGTTACATAATTTTGTTTTATTTTTTATATTATGTAGACAATAGATTACTGCATGAAACAAAGCGTTATTAAAGTTAGCAAAACAGCTGAATGTTTACCACTCACACAAACTTAATAATTCTGTCAAAATAATCTCGACTAGAGCTGAAGGTAGAGTGAGTGAGTGAGTAACAATAGATGTAGATTTTTGCAATTGATTCGGGGAGGAAATGTTACAATTAAGCGGGTCTCTAGTATATAAAAGTTTCTATAAATTGGAGTATATACAATTAAAAGTGGAATATTTCTTCATTAAGATAAGCTAATATTCATACGGTTTTAATAGATTTTTTTAAAAAACAAATCCCCCATGTTCATCTTTAAACGAAATATTTGAGAAAGTCCATAGAGACAAATCTCCTTATTAATAAAAGAAAACGGTAAAATCTCCATAGAATTATAAATTTAAAACAAGATCGATACCGTAATAATATTTGACTCTGTAAAGTTTGTTTCAGTTATTAAATGGTCGCTCACTCACTTCGTTCCCTCGCTCCCATTAGTTTATATTAAAATTGAATTTTTACTTATCATTTGGGAACATTCAGCCAAGAATTTTATCTATTTTTACTAGATTTTGATAATTATTATCTGTATAATTACAATGAAAACAGAATCTCCCGTTTAGATTTTGCCTATTTTTACCAATTTTGGCCATATTTGCCAATAATGTTACGATTGAACGAGAGTGGCGCAAAATACACCATTGATGCCGCAGAACCATACAAATCCTATCTACTCCCTTAAACAGTAAAATATAGTACAAGTTGATTAAATTAGGTAAATTTTGAAAAAATTGTAACCTAATTTTTGGGATTAATTCCGAACAACAAATCATCTTAAAACTAGAACGAACATTATAAAGAGTTCACTTCGATTCAAATATTTTTTAAGTGAATGGTTTTGTACATTAGTTTAGTGAATTAGAAATTAAATGCATTTATTTTATCTAAAAGAACTTATTATATTTTGCTTAACATTTTTGGAAAACAATGAGAAAATGAAATGAATAAAAAAATTTCAAATTATCAAAAATATTAAAAAAAACTTTAAAAAATTTATTCACAGCCATGTCTTTTAACCAAGGTTTATAAAGTTAAGAGAACTTTTTTTATCCTTTGGATAGACGAAAATACGACTTATTTCATACCAATAAAAGGTTTGTTTGAGCTAATCAACTAGTGCTCAATAGAGTTAATATTTTTGAAGGCAAAAAGTCGTTTTTAGATATTATATTTATAATTTAGAAACATTTTTTAGTCAATTTTTTAATCAATTTTGTGATAATTTGATTTTCAAATTTGATAACATACAATTATTCTATGTTGAAGACCATAAGCTTTTACGGTAATATCGCTTCATATTTAAATTCTAATATTATGCAATTACCAGATTACTTTATTATTTAAACGATACATTTTACGGTAACGATTTAGCTAAACACTAACTTATTTAAATATCAATTCTGTGGTCTCAAATTCTGTAACGAACCAAACAAAACATTCATATGAACGGTAGTCTTAATCGAACCGTTTCCCAATTTGTCGATAGTCGTCAATTTTTGAGTGTCATTCGGTTCGCCAATAGGCGCAACAAGCCTTCCTCCATTTTTCAGTTGATCTAAAAGTTTAGGGGACACTTGGGAAACAGATGCCCCTATATTAATCACGTCGTAAGGCGCTTTAGCGGGATAACCATTTCTGCCGTCTCTAGTGATAAATTCTAGCACATTTGACAAGTATTTAAAATTATTTTTCACGGTTTCGCGCGACTTCTCTATCAATTCATTCACGTGATCGATACCAATCACTTTACCAGTTTTGCCTGCAATTTGTGCCATACCTATAAAACGTATTATTAGTTTATTCAAAATATACTGAATTTGCATTTTTAATGGCAAAATAATACAAAATGTCAAATATCCGCTGCCCGAACCAATGTCAAGCACAACAGAGCCACTAGTAATATATGGCGCCACTAACTCGAGAATATGCGCGTGCATGTGTGGTGCACTGATTGTTGCTCCGTATCCTATACTTTTAGCCGTATCCGCGTATGGAGTGGTTGGACAAAATAATTTTCTGTCCACTGCTAATAGTGCTTTCTCAGCATTTAGCGATTTTAGTATATGTTTCCCCTTTAAAGATTCCACCAAAATTTTCTGATCTTCGCTCAAAACTTTATGGTTTATAATAATTTCGTTATCGTAATCATGCGTTTCGCTCGATTGCATGGCGCGATATTTATCTAACTCAGTGTCAGCCATTCGAAGTTTCATCAGCAACTCATCAATTATTTCCTGCTGTT
>JAQIXJ010001543.1:0-20066 GCA_034700185.1 Phthiracarus laevigatus
AAACGATTTTAGGCCTTTTTATTAAACGAATAATAAACGATTTTGCACCATTTTTTCTAACGATTTTCAACGCCCTAATAATGATGTTTAAATTACTCAGTTTAGCATATAAACTATCTCCAAATGTATGCCCTCGAATAAATATGTTATATTTAGATTGGGTGGACCACGAATTATTCTGTTGTCCTTAATTGTAATACAGAAACGCTAAAAAATTGAGGCAGTATTTTTTTCAAAATCCGAATAACCTATCGACTTTCGTCGCCGGATTTATTTTTGATATCACCGAAAATTTAAAACTTGTTTAGTTGGATGTATCACCAAACTATTGATAATACAACTGTTTGGTTAGTTTGCAATTCAAAGCAATAAAAATTTTTACCACAACATGTTAATAAATATTAAAATGAATTTTAAATGACATGTATTTAATATATTTTACAATAACAAAATATGTGGCCGTGAGAAATGTGTATTATTAGTATGAATTTTCTTAAATATCTTAAAATGTGCATTAATAATACAGCATTTATACTGCATATATTCAACTATTAGCATAATAAGGCTTAAATTTAATATTCAAATTTTATAAATTATCATATTTCAAGTTTGTTACTATTCTTACAATTGTTGAACAAAATGTTTTTTTCAAGTTGGTAATAAAAAAGGGAATTTAACAGCAAAATAAATAATTATCTAATCTAAAAATAATACTACGAATTTAGAATGTAAGTGTAAAAACTAGCTTAATGTTCAGCAGTTGACAATTTTTTAATTTCTTTTGGCAAATCTAATTTTGATTAGGAATTTAATCCTATTCTATTTTCAGATTAAATTTCCAATTCAACTAAATTCATTTCTAATTCCGGTTTCAATACAAAATATACTTTATTTCGAAAATACTTAATTAGTAACGAAACAAAAATCTAAAGATAATGCTATACTTAATGATGAAATTCTTATTCTATATGATTTCGGTATTATTGTAGAAATATTGAAATTGTCAAGTTTATAGGTTATATCAATAAAATAAAGATATTCTATATCATAGGCAGAAAAGACATTTCCCTAAGCTCTCGAACTTAAGTTTAAAAATTTTCCTGATCCAAAGAACCACAATGTCAGTTATATTATTTAGTAGCAGCCCAGAAATTATGTGTATTTCATTGCCAGTTATAAGACCGGTTATGACCATTGCTATCTAAATTATTTTCAGGTAAATTTGCTCTTAATACCGATAATTACTGGAATAATCTATTTATAATTTATGATCGCTTATTAAACATGTGTTTTTATAATTATTAATTAGTTATTACATGACACATTAGTGGTTACGATTAGGGAAGTGAAAATCGTTAATTTAAGATTAAACAGATTTTAATTTTAATTAAAAACGAGTTATTAAACCGATTAAGAAAGAAATTTAAAAAATTTAAGTTCAACGAAATAAGAGAATCGAATCAAAAGATTTTTAAAATTACGAACGATTTCTCAATTTATAACATTATTTCAATTCCAGTATTTTCCAGAGATTTCTAACTATTTTCGAGTAGAATCAAATTATACAATTAAATATTAAACTAATAATGTTTTTTTTTCAGAAAAACACAAATGAAGCGCATTTTAAAATTTACTGTTATTAATGGATTAGATTAAATAAAAGTAGGTTCAAATAAAAAGAAATTAAAGCTAAAAACATCTCTCATTTTTCTTATTACTAATTTACCAGAAGAAACATAATAAAGTAAATAAGAAATTACATTCATGACTAATGATATATCATGTTCTTTTCATTTAAAATTCATCAAATTCTGGCCATTCTTGTCAGCAAGTGTTGGCACATTTAGACATACATACTGCGACAAAATGTAAAAACAAATAGAAAAATAGAAAATTCACGCTTTACATAACTGCTACAAAGTTTTTAAACCGAAAAAAAATGAATTTCAAAAAGTTCAGACTTGCAGAAAATTTAAAAATAGTGCTCTCATAAAAAATAAAAATTTTGATACAATGAAAAATATTCTCTAAAAACTTTTAATAACACTTAAACTAATACGAAAAATTAAAATAACAATTGAACTTTTTGAAATGCGCCACATAATCATAACATTTGCAAAAGGGTTGAAATAAATGGGTTCATCCACTGTATTAAAGTACAAAATTTTATTGGTAGTATCACCGAATTTCAAAAATTTATGCACAATTTTTGGCTATCTTTTAATGATTTTAAACCCTTTTAGATCTATCCAATATAAAAATTCACATAATCTTTTGTATAAAGTATAAATTATTCGAAAAAAGCAATAATAAATAAATATTTCAAAAGGCTGAAAAATAATATTAAATCCATGGTATCTTATATGACGCATTAATATATAGCCCTCACCCAAATAATTTTCGATAAAATAATATCATTTTTTTGTATACGCCGCATACATAAAGTATGGCAAAATTTATTAAAATATTATTTGTTTAACACTAAATAAATTTAATAAATATTTAAATATTTGCAAATTTAAACTAAATATTGGCGATATTTTATTAATGTTTGCATAATATGAAGCGACATAATACAACAAAATTTAAATTAAATGTAATTGAATTTAACGATATTATCAAAGCATTTAACATATCAGATGAAAACGAAGTTAACAATTTTATTAAAAGTAAATCAAATAAAATATTTGTAGAAAATAGTTTCCTGTTGTTAACCGCACTTCTTGTATGGACAACACAAGCTAATTTTGAAGCATTACTTTGTTATTGTACAGCCCGCGGGGTATCGTTGGAAAATTAAGGTAATTTCAAACACTGCATCAATATATGGTACTAACGTAATCAATACAAAGAACCGTATATTTTATATTTAGTTTCTGACTTTATAAGTTGTTTATGTTTCTAAGAATTGTTTTATTTCTTTAATAAATTTTTAAAAGGATTCCGTTTAAATGCGTCAATTATATTTCTTAAAACTCGTTTAATTTAGTAATACAAATTCACGAAATTTTTATAACTTATTTAGTTTTGTTCATTAAAAGATATCCACTAAAAATCAAATTTGTTGTTTATATTAGTTTAATTTGTTAGAATAATAAGTCACACACTGATCTTTAATTATATTATAATCAAAGCAAAGTAATATTTTTAAAACAAAATTTTTATTAATGAAAAAATAACTTGAAAAATTGCAAAAAATAGGAAATTAATTTTTATATTTAGTTGACAAATTTTTTATATTAGTTCTCTTACACTTAAAATCAAATCGATAACGAAAAATGTTAAATTTGCTAATTTTATAGCAAAATAACAGAAGAATTAAGTATACTCTGTTAATAATCAAGTTAATATAATTTTTTTTAAAAAACTATCATTTTATGTTTACATCCTATTTCATCGAAATTTAATTCTAATAACAAAAACTATTTGTTAAAAATTTAAGAATTCTTTTAACAATGATGTTATATTTATTTGTATAATGTCAAAAATTTCCCAAACTAATCATTAAATAAATAATAAGAAGCGAATTAAACAAGATTTCTAAATATAACAGCGCTTTTAAGGTCTGTTTGATCAAAGTTAAAAAATTAATAAAGCTTTAATAACACAAACTAATTTCTTTTAAAATTTTTAATTTGGCAATAATACCCGAAAAGTTGGTATAATATTCATTTACCTCATAAATCTATTACTTTAAATATAGGTAGAGTTTTAAAAAAATCCCTAAAAACATACATTAATTATATATATAGTATTTTTATAAGTAAGATAATATAATTTTTCATTGCCAGACAAACTATTGAAAATATGATAATAGATTTGTATGCTAATCTGTTCAGCTAATCCTTTTAAAAATATTAAAAACAACTTCGTAAGTTCTCTAATAAATTACCGACAGATTTAATATAATCTATTTAATCATAACATATACAATAAATTAAAATAATCACCTCTCTATTTCTGTTTCACCTCCCATCTGTCTGTCTTTCTGTCACGTAAAAGTTTATTATTCGATTGAGTGGCGTTCTATTGCACAATTATCTTCTTAATTGTTGTGCAATAAGATTTTACTCATTTTGAAATTTTAAAATATTCAAACAAATCTTAGTACACTTTGCAATTCAACAATTCAATGCAATGCAATTCATACAAGCATTGTTAAGAAAAATAAGGTAGCATAATAATTACAAATAGTATGCCAAAAAACTTGGAATATTTTTTGGGAAAAGTTTGGCCTATTAATTCGTATGCATTAATATCTAGTCATGTATTATATACGGTACGGTACAATATATGAAACGTATGATCGATCTCTTTGTGTCACGTTCTCCTATAATACTATTATAAACTAATTTCACTGTTATTACCTAACAATTCTTAAAATTTTTTTTATTAAATAAATAGCATTGTTGTGTTGCGAGCTAAGTTAGTTTGAGATGTAACAATAAAACAATATATAACGTTATAACCTACAGACAACTAATAGCTAAACCCGAACACCGATTGACGTATACGACTCTTTTTTTGCAGTCACACATTGTTTATGCATAGACTATTTTAACTATTTAAAGGAATGGCTAATGTCAAGAAATGGGAAAAAATAATAATGTCTAAATAGACGAAGTCTAGTCATTATTAGGGCTTTGAAAATCGTTAATAAACGATTCAGTTTTTCAACAAAATTACTTAATTCGAACTATATATAACTCGATATTAATCATTGTAGATCTTAAATTCACTTCAAAATTTTTAACGATTTTAAATATATCTAACGATTTCAAGAAATTTAGCTAAAAATGTACTAAAAATAATATAAATTAATAAGTTAGTACAAAAATAGTGTCATTTAAAATTTACTAAACGCGTTCAATATAAGTTTTAGATTAATTTATTTAGAATTAAGTGAATTCTGAAAATTGATATAAAAACTATCCCAATCATTACTAAAGATTTCATTTTAAAGTAATTTTTTTATAACAGTAAGGTTTTCAATAAAATATTTTAGGGTTTAAATAACTATAAATCCTTTTTAAATTAATTTAGTTTCTAAAATTTCTAACGAATTTTTACAACAATTAACAAAAGATTTGGCACTAGTTTTTCTAACGATTTTCAAAGCCCTAGTCATTATCTAGTCTTAGTTAAAAATATATAATATTTTTCTAATGGGTTAAATGTTGCTTACTATAATTTTGCAAAATAAAGCTAAAATTCATGATAGATAGGCGTTTTCGCATTTCCACCAATTTTATAATGTGTTAAAATAATGTTGTCGTTCAATTTTTTTTTTGTTTCTGTTTATAAAATAAACTTTTATGTAATTCGTAAAAAAGTTGTACAATCATTTAAATTGAGTAATTTTAAACATAATAATTACGTAATTTTAACCTTGAATTCTAGCCAGATTGTCACCTATAGTGGGATTAAGTCATAAGGGATTTAAACTTACAAAACTAAAAACCAAAACATATTGACATAAAATCGCGATTTTTGCTATTTTAAGAAAAATTCTAATGTTTTAATATATTTTTCATTTCGTAAGCGAATAAATATTGTTTCGAATATATTTCTTTTATCTAAAATCATAAATATTTCAATGAAATCATAATTTATTTAATGCAATAATTAAGAACAAGATTAATACTTAAAAGATAATTCAAATAAAAATAGTCAACAAAAAACTAATCATAGGTTGAACTAAACCCCATTAAAAATTTATACAAAGTTATAAAAAGTCATTTAAGTTTATAAAGAAAAAGCGTTGTCACATATTATGCCGTAATTGTCGATTTATAATACGTTTAATTTAGAAAGAATTATAGATGCATATACATTATAGAGATAAAGATTTAAAAGAAAACGAACATAAAGTAAATTCTTGGGTCGCTCGCAGTCTGCAATTGTCA
Organism: Phthiracarus laevigatus; assembly: GCA_034700185.1. NCBI lineage: Eukaryota > Metazoa > Arthropoda > Arachnida > Sarcoptiformes > Phthiracaridae > Phthiracarus > Phthiracarus laevigatus. Next base: position 5,907 of record JAQIXJ010001543.1, read on the forward strand.
TTAAATTGCGAAAACTGTTAGACTTAGTTTATCACTCATAGCACAGACATGTTTGCAAAAAAAAGAGTGCAGTCAGACGTTGCTCTTTTTCCAAAATAGCTACATATAAAATGTTTTATTTTTTGTAAAGTCAAACAATTTTTGAAGCTTGATTTACAATCATATTCGAGTTAACTCGGATGTCAGTACAGAATATACATATTTTATTTAATATAGCTTTGGTTCGGATAAATCGATTTCAGTCAATACTAGCTATTTATTGTAATTTTAGTAGTTATTCAATTAAAAGTTTATTGGCTAAGCTTAAGTCCTTATTGACAAATAATAATTGTATTAAATGTGAAAAATGTTTAAAATTTTATTACGATATAACTAATTTTTTTAATTTAAAAAATTACGAATCAGTAAGCAATAATACAGCCAATGTATAATTTAAATTGAAATTTGTTTTTACCTAATTTATAAATTGAAATTTTGAGGATAATCGGAAAACGGAACATAAGATTAATTTAAAATGGTAAACGCAAACGTTTTTTTATCATATAATACCAGATAAAGTATATTTAATTCGCTTAAAATAATTTATCGGAATTAAAGGAAATGGTAGTTAATTAAAACCATGGAAAGATTTAGTGCTGACAATGAATTTAATTAGCGATCCATTAATTAAAGTTCGTCATTCATAATAACGTGTGTAAGGTTTTTCAACAAAATAAAACAATAAAATAAAAATAAAAGTTTTGCTTAATCTTAAATTTTTGCGTTTGGTTATGAAGAATTTCGCAAAGTTTAACGCAATGTGACAAAAAATAACATTAAAAAAGAAGGAAAATAATCGAGGAATTTCTATTATCACGAAAAGACAGATGAATAGAGGTCAGAGAAAACCGATTGAATTAAAGATAAACGGAAAATCGAATGAGAGATTTGATACGATTTATAGTATTAACGTAAACGTCGCAATATAATCGTAATATGCGTTAAAGAAATAGAAACTTAGTGTGCTGTAGATAATAGATTCGTTCTACACTAGAAAATATAGGGGAAAAATTAAAAACCAGATTATTAGTCTCCCATTAACCTTTCTTCAGATAGTTTATTAAAAAAAACTTTTTTATCAGCAGTACATATATAAAATAGGAATAAAGCTGTAAATACTTTAATTTCAACAAATAGTTGTTTAAAATAAATATGCTTAATCTGTTTGCTCCAAATTAACCGAACGAAAGGAAACTTTTACTATTACTTATTAGTTTGTGAAAAAAATATGCTAATATTACAATTTTATTGCATTAATCGTATAATTTATTACTGTGACAATAAAAATATATAAATTGAAAAAAATAGCATAAGAATGGCGTGAATAGGCATTAACGTCAGAATAGTGAAAAGGGTTCGTTTAATTCACTGCTATTGTATCTGCCATTCTCTGCCAGATCTGATCAGATTATATGGTTCACATGCATCGCTAGCAAAGCTAATGGTAATAGTTATAGTAAATTTGGTTGTTTCGCGATTGAAGACACATATGTAATATTTCTAACAAAATAAACTATTGAAATACAATACAATAGACTCAATGGAGTAAATAATGCGATAAAAACATGAATAAAAAAAAGTATTCTCGTTTTTGCACGTGCTTTCCATTCAAAATACTCTATTAATGCAAAATAGTATTTGAATGTAAATTAATAAATTTTATAGAAATTTCCATAAATATTTGATTATATAAATTTATAGATAATTTGTAGTAAAATCGAGAATAGAAACATATAAAAGCATGATTCATGCATCAAATTAAATGATAATGCGGTGAAAGCGATATGAATTGATAATAAGCATTGAAGGCTGATATTTGCTTACCTGCTTACAGCTCGAAGAATTATTTGCAGCTACAGCTGCAGCACCATTTAGTAAGCTTGCAGTGGCGGCCACAGCTGCGGCCGCTGCACGTTGCTGTTGGCTCGCGATCTGCTGCGCCAAAGAAGGTCTTGTATATGCAGTGAGCAAACTAGCAGTAGTTGGTCCTACCTATTAGTTGGTATAGAAAATCATGTTTTGAGGCTATCACATGCTATTTTCATTTCATATGACAACTATGTAATCACATATTAATAATCAATTCTGTCTGTGTTACAGTTAATTCTACTCTAACTCTATTCTATTCTACTGTATTATGGATTCATTAAACAATTAAAGAACAATTCAAGATCTAATGTAATGCATTCATGCGTCTAAAACAATGATTTAAATTGTTTGATATGCAATATGGAAATATGGATAGCAATTATTGAACAAAATTATCAATGATTCCTTAAAAAGTCATGTTTAAAGTGATGCATGCAGTCTAGAGGGACAATGATTTATATATTCGAAAATCATAAGAAGTAATAAATTTCAATTAAAAACATAGGAAAGACGTTGATGTGGTGCATATATGTGTAAAAAAAAAGTTTCACTAACAAGTGACACATCACACAACTCACAGTTCTCTAGTTATAAATATGGTTGGAGTGCGGCAACTGATAGCTAATTTAACGAATAAATATAGTTATGCAAACACATATCCACCTACGAGTGTCTAGAAAAGCAACTATAAAATTCGAAAGTTAGTGCAAAACACTAATATATTGTGCATATGTATCGTATGGTATCCTATGGTATGGTATGGTATGTGCAGTTTTGGTGAGTTATGGAGAATATGTGGAACAAATATATGATTATTGCATTAGTTATGAACATAGGTGTGACAATGGGATAGATTACTGCACAGTAATATCCTTATCCTTCATTATTGAGGCAAAATGTATATATGAATTATGGGTGGTATAAGCGAATGACTTTATATGTGCTTTATAAGTGCGTGTGCGCTAATCACACATAACACTACTTTTACATTTTACATAATTATGCTTATATTAGTGTTATTAGTTAAACTGTTAGACTTAGGCTCTAATGTTTAGACTGTTATAAAATAGACAATATTACAATATACAGAATATAGCCATATAACCATACTGTATAGCCATATAGCAACCAAACAACCAAATAAAAACCTCTACTTTAGTTTTGGGAGCGCCGAAAATATCAATACAAGTGGAAAATGAGCCTTAATCAGTAATAACTAGCACTTACCACTGGCAGTTGGCCCGTAAGGACGGTCTGAAGAGGCATTTGCTGCAGTAATGCGTTCTTGAGTGCCAAATGGTTTCTCCCATTTATCAAAAGTTGATCCTTTAAATGCTGCGGTGGGTGAAAGTATTTGCATGGAGGCTTCTCTCGATTGCATCGGCCCTAACATCAAATACATTTCATAAACATTATACGAAAATGTATCAACAATCCAAACAAAACATAACAACAATTTAAGCGATAATATAATAAAACTAAACCAATCCACTAATTAAAACTTCGATCCAATTCACAGTTTACTCTACTTTGAAAAAAAACGTCAAACAATAACTTAATCACTACTAACTGCTCAATTATATCTTTAAATTTATTTATTAATGAATTTATTTTGCTCAAATATTTTCGCTAAATTTCTTTATGGAGAATTTAAAAAAATTAATTAAAGCCTAACCAAACAAACAAAAAAGCCTATATGAACTAAAATCAAGACAAATCACAAACATTTTTACTAATTTACGCTGAGTTTTTCAATTCACAAGCATAACAGCTAAATTGAACTATCGATTACCCACTGACCGATTGCAGCGAATGGACATTATATATCGTATGGAAATTGCAGCGAAAGCACATTACGGAGAATTTTCATTTTTTTATGAAATGAGTACGAGATTCATAAATTTAAAAAGTATGGTATGCTTAGTTTTGCAAAAGTGCCTTACCCTTTCTCTAAGTACTTTAAATGTTTTCATACATATTTCTGCAACATTTTGCAACAAATTGCCAAAACTAAGTTACTTTTTTGGTTAAACAATTACGCTAAAAACCTACATTATCCCTTAAATTTTATGACCCAAAGCTTGGTTTAGACTAAATATAAAAGATTGTCAATGTTATGCGATTACACTGCACTGTCCGTTTGAAAGTCAATTCGCTGTCACTGCTTCCTAACAATTGGTTTCGATGTATTTGGGTTTTGCTGATACCTTTTTAAATAAAAACTGTTTTTCTAATTAGGGTTTAGGTTAGTTATGAACAAACAATATGACACACAATATGAGACAATATCGTAAGAATTACTAATTGCGTTACTATTGATACCTTAATGGAGTCATAACAGGCAATAACTCTTCCATTCTGAACTTCGACATTATTGGATGGATGTGCAAACTTGCATTCGGTGTCGGGTCGCGAACACTTATTTCGTTGGAACTCTCGGCAAACCTCGAGCTGTAACCATCGTGAATCCTTAACATTGGCCAATGTGTTCACCATTGCCATAATATATCAACAGATGAATTACTATGATGTGTGTGTTGAGTCTTGGAGGGACTGATAGCGATAGTGCAGACAAGTGGAAGACGAATACCGCTGTGGAGTTCCACCCATGCGTCAGATATGGCAGATTTCAATATGTTTCACTATTACTATATCAATGTGAACCATACATACGACACACAACTGCAATAGTTAGCAATACTGCACCCAATATTTACCAGTTAGCAGTTAGTTATAACGTTAACAACATTACCATGTCTAGCACTCCATATCAATAATAGCGTATAGCGTATAACGTATAACGTAACACGACGATCAACAACGATCACTGCGATCACTGCGTGAATGCGATCCACGCATCACATTCGCATTCGCATTCACTGTAATCTACTGCTATCCATATTACACCATACACTCCGTAATACTGCATCACCAACTCGCTCACCACAATCCAAACCCAATGACATCTATTGAATAACTATTTAAAACTAAACCAAAAACTAAATAAAAGCGCTAACTATTAAATTAACGATGACATTCAAAGATTTTAGATATGTATTTTTCGCATTACCCTATTTTTCTTTTAAGTATTAAAAACTAAATTGAACATTCATATCGGGATCACTTTTCTTTAAAATTTAATATAATACTTTAATGAATTTGTTAAAAACTTTTTCTAAATTCAAATATTATGCAACCAAATTATCAAATTCTGAGTACACGGTAAATGCGGACTTTGGCAAATCTATTTGTTCCGTTTTTCGCAAGTAAGCTAAAAATCTATGGTAATGTCTGTAAAAAATTAATAATTATGCAAGTGTTAAACAAAATAACGGTAATCATTTTTTGTAGATTGTTTAATGAAAAAAATTTGTTAAAAACAACTTATTGTGTAATCGAAAACAGCCATAATTTTGTACCCAAAGTTAAAATATTCAGTCACAGAATAATGAAAAATTTTAGTTCAAATCTGATGAATTTTCAGAGCTAAAATAAATTAGGCTCAATCTCGAAAAAAATTTTGAAAAAATTGTGTTAGTGTTTTAATGACTGTATCTGAGGAAAATAATTAAAGAAATTAAACAAAATTCGTTTAAATTTCTTAAACAATTTTAATAGTAATGGTATAAAACCAATAAAAGTAATCTTCTAATTATAAAATTTAAAACTCGATTACCGTACTTAGTAGTGCTAATTTTAAAATATTAGAGTAACAACGAGAAAACTAAATTATTTTTATTTGTTTGTACTCATTTTTCGATACAGATGTAATACAAGCTAAATTTTGTATTTTTGTTTCATTTTTAGAAATATGAAAGTTTATTTTAGCATAATCTTTTTATTAAACATTGCCAAAATTAATATTCACACGTGTGAAACTACAGTAATAGTCATTTTAAAAGAAGAAAACAGACAAACGAACTCATTAAAAAATTTGCTATAATTTCTTCAGCCAAAACAATAATAAAAATCAAAGCAAAAATTTTTATTGTATCAAATTCGAAACTACAATATTAATTAATTTAAGATAAATTAAGAATACAAAACACTATTTATTTGATTATTAATTCTAGATCAGGCGATCCATATTTACTTTTATATTCGTTAAACAAATTTGTTAAACTTTCGATATAAGTGTTATGCAAATCATCGATTTGTTCAGTTGATGGATCTTCTACTTGCGGTACATCAATAGGCTTTCCAACTTAAATATTTAAGAACATATTAGAGTTTTAAACAATATTAATGGTAATAGTCTAAGTTAAAACATAGCATAGCAACGTTTGAGAGGTCACTTCTAAGTCTGGTAAAGATAAGATATATGTAAAAAGAGATAATAAACGCATCTATTATAAAGTATTTTCTTGTAAATGAAATTTTTTCAAGAGATTGGGCAAGATTAGAACCTTTTAAACTGGGGTCTGGACCAGAACTTTATTTGCTTTCAATTTAAACAAATGGATATTTTTTGTTTACTAAATTCTAAAGAGCAATTGTAAATTTATTTATGTATACGAAATGCATCTTATATTCGTAAAAAATAAAAAACTAATTTTTTGAATAGAACAATAAAAAGGATTGTTTGTTTAAAAATAAAAATACAATAATAGGGCAACAATAGAATAAATATTTTAATGTAAAAGTACATGTCAAATAAAATAAATTCTTCCTCATATAATTTTGTTTAGTTTATTAGCTTGGAATGATAATAGAATCAAAGCGAGCTTTATTATTATTCATAAAAATTCCTAGTCCTACAACAAAGGGTATCGAACCCCTGGGAGCTGTTAAGACCCGTACTCAACTTGATAGAACCTAATAATTTTTAAACAAATAGACTCGAACATGAACCTTTAAGGAAATTCCTTTAATAGTGTAGTAACTTATTCTAGTCTATAAACCATTTTGTTTTTATTTGATTTTAATTCTTTCTAATAGCCGCCAGAATGGAGATCTCCAGCGTTGCACTGCTATGTAATAAACATACCAACTGTTGCTATTGGTTTACGATAAGGAATATATCCAATGCTGTATTGAAAAACACCTCTCCCTATAATTTAAAAATTAATTTATAATATTTTATAAATATAACTTTGCAGCTTATTTCTTGAGGAAAATGCTAAAAGTATGGCATTATTCGTAAATGAAGAATTGTTAAAACATACATAATTATTAACTAACGAGTAAACTCTAGTACTAACCGTAAACCCTATCGCCCGTTTAAAATGTATGGAATATATAAGTTAGATTTCTGATCTCAAAAGAAATTTCTTAACTCTTAAAAATATTTTAATTCTAACCTTAATCGGTCTATAATATTTTAAACTTTAAATTTAACCAGTTAAAAAATTTTTTTAACTCGAATTAACCACATTTCCCCGCCAACTTTTAAAATTGATTTAAATCTTAAAAAAATATTAAACAACACAATAATAAAAATATTAAATGCTAGTAAAATTTACAAGATATTAGAAAATTATTTTTAAATTTAATTTCAATTTAAAATAATTTTTAATTATTACTTGTATTCATATAAAATTCAAGAAAAATCACATAAAAGCTAAAAGGAGTTAACAAGTTAAGGAGTTAAATAACCTCCCTTTATTTTTCAATTTACAGGTTAAGAAATCCTTAACTTTCCCGCATCGCTTAATTCTTAACTTTAACATGTTAAGATGTCAATTTAAATGTTAAAATGCACATCTCTTATCTCAATGGTAACATGAGAAAAAATCAGAGATCAAATGATTAAGCTCTTAGATTTGATTTCATACCATGAAACATAGGTGGAGAGAAACCAAACACCTTTGTCAATGTACGCTGAATTTTCCTAATGAATGAATGATCGCTGTGAGGCTTTTGAGCAAATATATCGTTTTCTCCGAACGAAATCACGGGAACTAATGAAGCTCTGAAGTTCAAGAAATTATATTTATAATTTTCAATAAAATTTTAAAATTAGTTTTCATCTTATTCGTACCCGTGTTTAAGAGCCAATTTTACAAATCCTTTTCTGTTTTTGATGGTTAGCACTAAAGTATTTGGGATCGCATCCAACGCTTCAATTGCTCCACCAATAATCAGTACTAATGCGTGACCTTTGCCTTCCTTGCTTATTAAACAAATTAATACGCAAACATTAATTATCTCATAACATGTTGATCTTAACTTAGAAATACTGCATAGTTTCAAGTAATTAAAATATTTTGAAATATCAAGAATGAAATCCAAGTATCCAAATTAATTTGTTAGAACGGAAATTAATAATATACGCATGCAATAACATTTTATGATTTCTGCTGAAATCAACAATAAAATTGCATAGAAAATTTTTTAATAATTATTGACACTAAACCATTCACAATTTTTATTTAACAAAATCAGTAACACATATTAAAATAAAATAAGCAATAATCTGAATAGCAATACTAGAAAAATTATTAGTTTGTGTCTTTTAAAAAAAATTCCTATGTCCAATAACGATATATTTTGCTATTTCAAAAAGATTTGTTCAAAACTCATACAAATAATGAGCTAAGCGTGTGCTTATTCTCTTGATTTGAAATTTGTTAAAAAGTACATTATTATTATTATTATTTAAAATAAAAAATTAACTCACCTTAATAACCATTCCATACTTTTTTTAGTAGCAGCACATGCGCCTAAAAATATTAATAAAATTGATTAATTAATTAACTGATTTAATTTTTAAAAATATGACTTATTAAAGTTTAAGTAATAAACGTTAAAACTGAAAAATTAAGACAACTGCTAATAAAAAAAGGATATTTATAAATTTTAATTAATAAAAATTAAATATACCACTCATAATAAAGAGTTCGCGGTGAAATGGTATCCAAAACTGACCGCGAAGAGACAATATGTGAGGCTTAATACCAGGGAAAACACGCGAAAAATGAGTTCCCTCAGTACCAAAATTACCAAAAGTTGAGGCACACATAATTCCGTGTGGATGACAACCAAATATGTAATTTTTGTTCGCATCAATATCAGCAGTTTTAATTAATTTTAATGGGAAATAATTTCCATAATATTTCCATATTCTCCATTCACGAGCCCAATAATTAATTCTTCCTCCTATAAGTAGAAGCATACAATTTTGTAAAGTTTTTTATGGCTTTTTTTTATTGTACTTTACGCTTTTATTTCATATTGCAATGAAAGTAAAAGAATTATTTTAGTTGACTATTATTTAAATTGGATAATACCGAATAGTTCTGAAATAGTAATATGTATAAATGAAAAATTAAGAACTATAATCGAAGTGAATTTGTCAGTAAGAAAAAAGTTTGAAGATAAAAAAATGTTTCTCATTAATTTACAAAACATTTGTATTTTTTGAGAAAAATCTTCATTATTTCAAAAATTGTATCTAAAAAGTTAATACTTTTTACCAGTAAGAATAACTTTACAACGAAAAAAGACTTTACCCCAATGAATGAAACTGGTGGCAAAAAAACTTATTTTTGAGAGCAATCTAATGTTTTATTCTTTACATTTTCATCCGTTACCTGTAAATTTTAAGATATTCAGGAACATTAAATTAGTCTCAAAACGCTTTTATAGTATGATTCGTAAACAAGTTTAAATGTATTAATCGTAACTTTGTCCAATGAGAAATAGTATTTTACGGAAATTTCGCCTCTAGTGATTTGGAGTGTGGTAATTCGATAAAAGTAAATAGAGTCTGAAATTCTATGAATTGAAGTAGGAATACACATTTTAAAAGCAAAGTTAGAATTAACTTCGTAATTAATTTTGTGTTTGGAGCACATGTGGTTTGGAGTAAAAATAAAAAGAATTTAGGTTATAACTTTTTATAAAGAGAGGATTGTTTAATTTATAGGAAGTATCCAAAGCTTATCATTTACAATACCGTCAAATGACAAACCCGTAAGTATGAGAAAATTATTTCGTTTTGCTAATTAAATAATTTAATTACGTCAAATAAAGTGTGAGAATATTGTGTGGTAATTATTATTTATAAAGAACTGATTTTTAAATAGAATAATTTTTAAGCGGTTTCTTAGTTGTATAATTGTCAAATACCATAATTGTCAGTATATCTCTTAAATGCGAGCTTCATTTATAAATCCACAAAAATAATTATGTAAGTTATGTAAGAGATAAAAAATATAAAATTTAAAAAAATATTTTAAACTTATTAGAAAATTCGATTAAATTCTATTAGTTATTTAGACCCTAGCAATTTTTGACCAAAATGAGAATAAAACATTCAAATAAAAGCACCATTAAATTTGATGATTTGGGCACCATTAAAATTTTAGTTTCCAATATCATAAGTAGGGCTCGGAAAATTCGGTTTTAACCGAGAAAGTTTTATAGGTTTAAATTTCGGTTAAACTAGTTTTATGTGTTTTTTAGGTTAAAATAAAGTATTTGAAAGACAAATTTTTTAACCGAAAAAACCGATTTTGAGGATTCTGACCGAAATAACCGAAAATGAACTTTACTAACCGATTTTAAGAAACCTCGTTTTAAATTGGCATTTTTAATAATTTATACGTGTTTTGCTTAGATAAAAGTTATTTTTTCAAATTATAAGAAATTCAAAATAATCAATTATCGGGCAAAAAACCAAAACAATATTGAATAAACGAGAGAATTCATTACGAAAAAATACTTATTTAAAATTATTTACATCAGATTCGAACTCTTTAGATCACAAGTTTTTAACATATTACTCGAGCATGTCGTATGAGTGCTATTTTTCTGTAAACAAAATTCTTTTACGAAAAAATATACTTAGTTTTACTCATGAAAACATCGAAATGTAAAACATTATAAAATTTATTTAATTTATATAAAATTGATTCGACCGAAACATTAACCGAAATCGGACTTAATTTCTAACCGATAACCGACCGAAATTTACCATTTTTCTGACCGAAATTTCCGAGCCTTACTTATCAGTGATAACTTGAAATACGATATTATCGTCGAGTTTCCAAATCATGGTTTCCTTTGTCCATTCAAAACTGATTAAATGAAAGCCGTGTTTAATACGTCGCTCTTCAGTTGATTGCAAACCACCATAGTTTTTCTCCTCTTTTCCAAAACCATACTTAATACGAAAAGCGGTTTCGGAATTACCAGTTTGTTGGTATTAGTTATTATGTAAGAGAACTTCAACAATTCCACTCATTTTTCATTCATTTCCATATGTTTTAAATAATAAAGGCTTTAATTGTATAAACGCGATCGCATTATTATGTTGAACGATAACATTAATTTCGAATTTACCATAAATCACACCAAACTTTGTTTCGATTTGTGCAACTTTTGCTTTGCATTTATTGTTAATCGTTGAATTCGTTTTATCCATTCGAAGTTCAATCCCATTATTAAGAATAAGCGTATTATCGACATAACATATTTTATCTATAAATATTATTTATAATTTGTTAAAGTAACTTTTTGTCAAAGCGCTTTACAAATTTGATTTTAAACATAAAATTAATTAGTAAATGGTTATACTGGAATTCAAAATAACGTCATTCCAGTTTTTATTAAATGATTTTTTTGAAAATTTTTCTTTCCATTTAAACACCCAATTATCGCAATGGATAACTGATAGTTTTAGGATTAAATAGAATATAAATAAGTTGTTCACCATTTTCAAGATTTGATTGAATTTTTTTCTAAACTGGTTTTGCAATTTGCTATTAAAAAACTTATTGCTTATAAAATTATTATTATGATAATAAAATCTAATAATCTACTATTTAATGGTAAAAATATTAATAAAAAAATATAAATAGAAGTATTTATAGCATTCATATTAAATAAAAATGAGAAATAAGATAAATATCGTACCAAATTGTACTGATCGATAGACATAAAAAGCAAATGGATTAAACAAATGATGTATTGTTGTGTTAAAATTATTTTAATGATAATTTAATGTCTTAATAACAGTATAATGATTATGAGTAAATAATTATTTTTCGAATTTATTAGTAATTTACTTTAATCTAAATTAACTTCGATAAAAATAATAAAAACTAAAAATTTTAAATTTAGTTTTTATTAGAATTGTAATTCACTATATGTTCAATAGTATTCATCATAATAAAATTTAATATAATTAAACTATCATTAAATAAATGTAAAATTAATCTATGCTGAAATTGTTATGAAATATGTTGGGTTAACAAGAAAATTATATTGTGGCTCTTATTCCGTAGTACTAAATGTTTATTATAAACTTAAACCATTTATGAATAATACCTGAAATAACTTATTCATATCAAATTTAATTCAGATACCGATTCATATTACATTACCGTTTTTGTATAAAACCAATTCTTATTTCATCTTGAAAGGTCCAATCATCATTTAAAATAAATAACAAAATTTGTTTGACACTTTGTATGTTGAAGGCCTTTATAGGCTCCTCCCCGGGGGTCCAACGCCATCAACACATACATCAGTGGATTGTGCTCTAAGAGAGAAGAGGGTTACGAGAAAGTGGAACCCACCTTAAAAAATGGTGTGGAAAAACTGTTTAAAAATAGCATTAGCAGTCCTCCTTAACCTTCACACTTTCGACATCTATATCAAGAGATTCATTTTAAAGGGAATAGTGCGCGAAAAAATGTTTCGAGGGGTCCGGCACTCCTAATCATAAGTGGTGGAAAATAATACTCATTTAAAATGACCTTCGGCACCAAAATCATTAAAATCAGCCTAAAAAATAAGATAAATAAGGGGTCACTTGAGGAGGTGGGAACCTTCTTTTGTATAATGGATTAGCACAGAGAATAGTGGATATAGAGGGGCAGAGTGTATAAGGCATGTAATAAACGTGAGAGGTTTGGAACGGATAGAATTTTATAGGAAGGTCGGGTCAGGCTTTAAAGTGTGGTATACGGGAAACTGATGTAATCCTGCACCGGCCGGAAGAGTCCGACTAGGGTGGGTAGAGTCCTTCATGTTAATGATAAACAGAATTTTGTGGGAGGGTTCCGGATAGGCCGGTAGGAAGCTGGATGGAACTGAGGGAGCCGAAAATAGCTGTTGGGAGGTTTAAAAAATGATACAATAATTTTCAAAACTAATAAAATTTAAAATAATCGTAAGAAAATAACACTTAGAGATTTTTTCTGTTACTAAAATTTTAAAATTTATTTATATTGATGGATAGATTTTTATTTGCAATACAAATATTGTCTTTGAGTTAATTTAGATATAAGTTCCCACATAAACTATTAATCAACGTAGAGACTTGAAAATGATACATTATTATGTCAACACTAATTAAAGTTAAAATTATTATAAGATAAACAAGATTTAGAATTTTTTGTGTTACTAAATTTTTTACCTTATTTATGATGAGACATATTACAGTTTGCGCGCTACACTCGTAAAAGTTCAACAATAATCCAAATAATTAAACTTTTTAATGTGTAATTGTTTCAACAGTTTAAATCCCTTAATATTAAAATGATTTATTTTGTAGTTTTTACTAGCATATGAGAAATTTTGTATTATTTAAAAATAACAATCGACTATTATATAGTTGGTCTAAAACATTATCACAATATTTATTGTTCTGGTTCACGAATGGAACATGTCGTTGCATAATCTCGTGCATCAATTGAAATATCACTTACATCAGCTTAAATTAAATTCGAATCATTATCGTTAGATGTTATTAAACAATGGAAAACAGATACAGACTTAAAAGTTAACATACCATTCGTAATAAAAGAAGGGATTATTTGTAAACGTTACAAAAATTCTTATCGAGCAGTCATTCCTTCAAAGTATTATATGAATTTATGAAAAAACCTAACACTAAGCTCTAGAACATTCATTTTTTGAAAAGTAGTTTTGTTAAAACACGGACAGATATACAGGTCAAAAACAGTAGCCCAACTTTTATAAAAAAAAGTGATCGAAAAAATTAAAATATATGATCTGTTTTACAACAAGATAAGTAAAGATAATGATATAAATGGCATTGAAAGATAATTCAGAATAAATGAGTTAGTTTATACTAATGTATGCCATTCTAGAATAAATTTAAGGATCAGTTAAACAGGTTAATGTATTAAATAAATCAAAGCAAATTTTATTTTGAAAAATTTTTTATAGCAATAAAATAGAACAATAACTCGCTCTCTTTTGAGTTAATTAAAGACAATTTGTAAATTAAATAATTTTAAATTAGAATTAAATAGATCATATATAAAAGAGAAATATAAA
>JAQIXJ010001544.1:0-20059 GCA_034700185.1 Phthiracarus laevigatus
AGCTCGACCATTGAACTTAGCATGTATTTTATATTAGTTAAATTTCACTTTTTGGAAAAATTTAGATTATAGAAGTAGTTTTGTCATACTAGGACACCCCTTGAATGCATTTAAAAATATAACTCATTTAAAAATTATTTATTGTTTTAAGTTTGGATATATATCTAATGTAATGATTTAATGCAAATTATTATTTATAAGCTTTTGTTTTGCGTTGGACACGCCTTCTTTTTTTTAATTTAAGTTTTTTCTTTGTATTCTGTATCGATTGACATCCGCTTCCTCTTTCCGTCTTTTTCGATATTAACAGCTCTTGCTCGAACTTCTTACTTATGTCATAGTTGTATTCAAACACGTTATAAGTTTTTGTCAATGACGTATTATTCGAGTTTGCATTCTCTAACGTTTCATTTTGGACATCATGGTCCAACTTCTCAAGAAATATAGCGGAGATCTTATGGTTCATTGGATACTTTAATCCACGCGAACTGGTTAACATCGTTTGGCCCTTAACAAATCCCATTTTAGCGAACATTTTTGATCCAAATCCGGTCGTATGTTTCTCCCATTCCAAATATCCAACCGAAGGCAACTCATAATGGTTGACAACCATAGGGGAGTCACCAGGCTTGCCAACAAAGTAAATATATGGATAAGCGTGTTTCAGGTCCATATCTTAAGATTATAAAAAAATTAAAACTTAAAACGAACCTGCACTCTGAAGAGCTAATTCTTAATACTAGGAACCGGTCTTTAAAAAGCTAGTCTATATTACTAAGAACCTGCCCTTAAAGAGCTAGTCCTTAATACTAAGAACCTGCCCTTAAAGAGCTAGTCCTTAATACTAAGAACCTGCCCTAAAAGAGCTAGTCCTCAATACTAAGAACCTGCTCTTAAAGAGCTAGTCCTTAATACTAGGAACCAGCCCTAAAAAAGCTGGTTTTCAATTCTAAGTTTTATTTAAATGGAGGGCGGGTGACACCTATTTGAACACGGATACATTTCTAAGTAGGTCAGGTCAGAAATAACATAAATGAATACTTACATAGCTAAAATAACAAAGTGCGTAAACAAATGTGAAAGAAAATGAATCTAAAAACTGAATTAATAATTATGAATTTTAATAATGTCTTTTCAATTAATTTTCCTAATATATGGGTTATTATATTTAACGACAAAGATAAATGCATTAATAAAATGAATATATTAAAATATAGAGCTTCTATCTATATAAATATAATCTGGATTTTGTTCATCTGATAAAACAACTTTTTCTACGTGTTTTTGTTTATCGTCAACCGGAAAATGTCCACTTTTAATCCATACTTCCGCATATTACATTGCGCTAAACTTTGATACTTCTAACGGACCATTCATTTTAATTCTTAGCATTTTATCGAGCATAATTGAGTTAGTTCTATGACGGGTTTTAATGATGTTTAAAAATGAGAAACTTCTTTCAACATCAGATGATCCGACTAAACAAAATGAATATATAAATTTTAATTAAAGGATAATTTTACAACCTCGTATGACTAATGCTGTGTGTATTAATGTTAATGTCCTGGGAGTCCATATATCCAATTTTAAGTATTCCGACCAAAATATATTTGGTGATAGGTTTTCAACGTTGCACCAAACATCTTGATTAAAGAACATATTATTTAGAAGATTAACCCAGTCAGCTTGTAACATGTCAAAAGTGAAATCCCATTTAAAAAAAGAATGCAATTCTTTCAGTTCATTTACGCCATATGTTCCATAATCTGTAGGATTTCGCGGAATATTATTTGGAAAAAATATTTCAAAATTCTTAACGTCTATGTCCGGAAAAAATTTATCGATTTCAACAATTAACAAATCCAAAAAGTTATTTTTTATTGCTGACAATAAAGGTGCTTGATAGGATATCAAGTTAATATCTTTCCAAGAAACTATATTATTTTCATAATCCTCTATTGAACACGGGATGTTTATAGATGCTTGATTCGGACACTTACATTTGGATAAAAGTTCAAATAAATTTGACCCAGAATTATTTTGCTGAAGATTAATTCCATTCTTCATTTTATTGAAGAGAAAATTTTTACCAATTAATAAACCTCCAGTTTTTTGAAATTCTAATGAATATAGATTTAATAAATCCAAAATATCTATGGTGAAATGTAGAATAGATATAAAATTCTTGTCGATAATTTTTTTGCGTAAATTTGCAGCTTTATTTCTTGTATTGACTCTTTCACTAGAATCTTTTGAAATTTTTTCCAAATTATTAACTAACAAAAACCACATAACTTTTACTTTTTTTTATAGCTTTCACTTCACTTGCTAGCCAGCGAACTTGAAAAATGTAATCGAGTTTATACATTATTTCATCAAGTTCTTCAGCCATTTCTCTGAGTTGAATTGGTCTCTTATGACTATGTCTTGACGTATTAGGTCGTGTCTTTTTAATTGCTTGAATCATTACACTAAGGTAATGATTTTTTACTAAATCCTCAGAAGTATCAACAATCATAGAGAAGGGCATTTTTTGGCTTTTAATTACACTAACTAGCCTCTTATGCATTTCGTCACTGATGCTCTCAACCATTTGTTTCGCTGAAAATCTATTAGCGTGCAAATGTCCAAGATCGACACCATGAGTCTTTTGGAGTTCAACAAATATATGATGGTTAGAAAATGCTACGTTAGCTCGGAACTCTGCATAAACAGGTCTCATCATTCGTGCTGTAGCTGCTAATGCCTTTTTTGATATTTCCGATTTCCGTTGAATATCATTAAATTTGTCTTCTAACTTTTCTTTGTCAAATTTAATTAGTTGATTAACAACAGCTTGATGTCCACTTGAAGAAAAATGCATTCTAATATAATTATAGTTTAGTTTCAACTTCATTTAACTTGAACTCCATCTCTGTTTGCCAGATCTGTTCTATGAGTGTGTTGTAAGAGCATTGAGTCATAATATTCAGAGCACAATCTACACAAATAAGTACATTTAAAAGGATTCTGATTGTTTGGTCTCAAAATAAACCACGATTGAACATTTCTACTTCTCTGTAAAAGTTTTATTGGCATTGTATTTGGCAAATACTTCTTAACATAATTAATCCAGTTTGGATCAAAATACTTTATTGTGTCCCATTCGTTATTTATATCAAATCCCATCTGAGAAATTCTGTTATTACCAATAATTACATCGGATCTGTCTTTGTTTGAAAGTATATCTTTAAGAATTGTAGAACAGGTTTGCAATTTCTGTCTTTTCGAGTTTTAAGTAACAAAATCTTCAACTAAACTTGTTTCAACACTTTCGTAGACATTAGGTTGAATTTCTGATTGGCACGATTCTACAATGTCATTTTGAACTATTGATATTACTGGTGGTGTTAACTCTATTAGGTTTTGTTCAAAAATTAAAGTGCTTTGACTACAGTCATTTTCTTTAGATGGTGTAGGTTCTCCTAACTTAAATGATCCATGAAGGAAGGGCGATGTAGATACTGTACATCGATTTATTGATAGATCTCGTCCAAATGCAGAATCGAAGTCACGTAATATATAATGTTCATTAATATATGTTGGTCTTAAGAACTCAAAAATTTCGCACCTTCTTGATTTAGCTCTGCGACCATAAACGACCATATCGATAATAGATGATTTCAATGTCTTTTTAATATCCATATTTATTGTTAAATAATGTTCATCCATTGAAAGCTTTAAGTTAGGTAAATTACTTTCAGAATATAATAAAACAATACCACACGGTAAATCATTGCAATTAGGTATAAAATTATTCAACTGATTGGTATCGTAAAAATGACGAAACATTATATCGTCAGATGGAATATTCAATGATGCATCTAATACGTCCTTTCCACCAATAGTGAAAAAATCATTTTCGTTCAACATGTAGTTATGCAAATTAATTATTGCATAAATAATTGGTTGTCCTGAGTATGGATATATATTCAAATAAATTAATTATAATCAAGAAATAAATTTATAAATTACCGTTTTTTTATGATCTATTATAATCATTTTGTAATGGTTTAGACTGATAAACTTCACA
Organism: Phthiracarus laevigatus; assembly: GCA_034700185.1. Classification (NCBI taxonomy): domain Eukaryota; kingdom Metazoa; phylum Arthropoda; class Arachnida; order Sarcoptiformes; family Phthiracaridae; genus Phthiracarus; species Phthiracarus laevigatus. Next base: position 4,073 of record JAQIXJ010001544.1, read on the forward strand.
CCATTCTCAGGGCATACAATTTTAAGTTCGATAAATTCTTTAACTTCTAACTTTGCAGCATCGTCTGGATTTATTTCATTAATGACTATATTGCACTTAATTGTGTTTCCAAATTGGAACAATATAGCAAAAACCACAATCTTAAATATCAGCATAGCCTATTACAATTTATAAACAATGATCAAGGTGTTAAATAAAACTATAACAATATGTGCATCACACTACTTTTCAAGATAATAAAGCACAATAACCTAATGTTAAATATTTTTTTACTAAGCTAAATATTTTACTAATACGGCAGACACACATACAGATTTAAAAAAGGAACAAAATGTTCAAATAGTTTTATTTTATAGAAATTATAATTATAGTTAATGAATTTAATTCAGACTTCATATAACTAGTTTATTAAGTTTTAAATCAAAAATTTTGGCCTTTGTATATTTAATGGCCAGTATTGTTACGTTTGAAATAAAATAGAAATCTACAACAATACTATATGCCTCTTGTTTTAAATTACTATTATAGAATCAAGAATCCATTTTACTCCATTAATATTGTTGTAAAGTTTTAAGATTGCATATAATATTGTAAAGATATGGTTTGTATTTTTAAAAGGATTTGTTAGGTTAGGTTAGGTTAGGTTAGGTTAGGTTAGGTTACGGTACGCCTCATTAGGTTAAGTTCAGTTTGTATGGTTTGGTTTGGGTTAGATTATGGAATTGTCATAGTAAAACAGATTAATTTGATGATATATCAATGTAATTATGTGTCTGACTAAAATTTTGACGAATTTGTTGATTTGAATTCTGCAATTATATTCGAATACTCATAAATATTTATTTTAATCTATATTCAACTCGATAAAGAGTGGTTTGGCTGTATTTTATTCAATATTTTTCAACAATATTTTTAAAAAATAATAATAATTTTATCTAACAAAACGGTCCATTAAACATACAACAACCAAAATATTTGTCCCACTTATAATTTGATATAATTTTCAGTACATTTTAAAGTAAATTCATTGAATTCGTTAGATAGAGGGTATTTCGGAAAGTCGAACACTATTTTTCATCTTTTTACTGCTATCGCGCGCTTGAGTTTCATTAATATTTATCGAATAATTCGAACATTATGTTGTGTTCGATATTAACTAAAAGTTCTATACAAATTATTTAAGTGTTAGCCATGCTAAGACTTAAAATAGAGGCGTTCGAAAACAGTTTTTCAATTCTATAATAGCATTTTGTTGTGCCAATAGTTCTTTATCTTTAAAGCTAACCACAAAATATTTTACTGAAGAAATTGTTAACAGATCAGACATATACAATGTTATTAAGCGTTTTAAACTTAGAGGTACAGCGGATTATCTTAAAATTACTGAGACCAAAATAAAGATCAATTATAAAATGGCGATGGCGCTTTTGCAAATACCCTATATTTCATTAAAAAGGTCTTCACTTAAGACTAAAATACCAAAATAAACTTTATAAGCCATTAATCGAATGTGTCAAATAAAGATTCTTACCATTTATTGAGAAATATCGTAAAATATTAGACTAAGATTTAACTCCTTGTAATTATTACGTAACGATCACACTGTTAATAAATTTAATTAGAATTAACTTTGTCAAAACGAAATAAAAGAAACTAAATGTACCAAAATTACACCAATCTAAAATTTTTGAGCATTAAATGAGTCGTAGAATAGAACTAGAAAAAAATTGCCAAAAATTAAAATATTTTTAATGGAATATGGACTAGTTTTTCAAAAACAGTAAATTAGTAAAGTGAAAAAACTAGATGAAAAACTTTTTGCAACAGCAGAGAACACTTGGTAAAGATAGGGTGTATTCTTTTGACTTATGAAATTAACACACATTGAGTTGATAATTATTTTTGTTAAATATGAAAACTTTTACTGGTGGTTGTATAATAACAATTTGTTCAGTTCTTATATCTCCTTATAAGGAGATGTTACAATATTGTATTTTTATTATAGTTTTATTAGTTTTTTTACGTTACAAAACTTGAAGGTTAGAAAAAAACAAAAAGCAACCTCATGTTTGCTTAAAACAATTGCGAAAGAAACAATTCCGTCTATTTGTAAAACATAATAATACTAAATTACAACTTATAAAAAGAAAACTTAAAATGTTAAATTGTTTTAACACAATTTATAAACTATTCATTTTTATATTATCATCGTTGTATAAATATCTCTTAGTAATCATATCACCATTTTGTGCTTTAATCCTAAGTCTAAAAATTATTTTATGCCCATTTTTATACGCAGTCGCGTTTTTCAGAGATGGAGCAATGTTATGCCTAGAATGTTCTCATGAATTGTATGTTCAAAAACCTAACAGATGTGTCTCCTAGATTTGAGAAATGATTTCCTTTGCAATTGTAAATTCAGAGATGAATAGACAGGATGTCATGTTATATTAAAAGATTAATGTTTAAGAGGGGATGCGTGTATACCAAAGGTATTAAATTTTGAACTGTAAGGACGCACTGTAACGCCTTCCTACCAAAAATGTAATACCATTAAAGCACGAATGTTTTTAATAACGCACTTCACTTTTTCTTTAGTCACATCATTGCTTACTCACGTTCTTTTTCGTTGTATTGAGTAGATAATTATTCTAATAAAGTATTAATGAGATATATGTTTGACTTATTTATTAACAGTTAATAGTAATTAAATAAAATCGTGTGATTTTGGTGTGACAAAACGTTGAATATTTAAATTTGTCTTTCTGCCATTTCAATATAAATTTAACAGTATTTTGACTATTTAGACTTGACTTTTAGCTCATTTTGAGCATAAAATCTCTTTTTACCATAAATAGCGGCATATGCCACTCAAATTTTGTTCTTAATTTTGGTAGTTATTTGGCATAACTTCGCTTATTTTGACCCTATTTTTGTCTATTTTGACCATTTATGACCATTTTAATTCCAATTTTCAGCTTACTTTTGGTCTATTCGAACCTATATTTTGGCCTTTTAACCTTCAAGCCCCTTTATTAACATAAGGAATCAGTTATAATCACTTAATTAATTTAAGTGCGGACAGGCCCAAATCCATAAATCTGAAATTTGAAAAAGTCTGATAAAAAATAAGGTGTTGAGACTCAAGTCTCCCATTTTTAGTGTAAATTTCAATCCGCTCTTGAATTGCAACAACAATTTCATGCAACAATAAAAATGAGACACTAGAACATTCTGCAATATTCAACTATTTTAAACTAATTACAACACAATCATACCACACAAATGAAATTTATAATATTCTTACACTTTTCTGTAGATAATCAAAGTTGATAATTACTTTTGTCGTAATTTAATTTCACGTTTCAAAGGGTTATCAAAGATAAATATTTAACTGATCAAATGAAATTTATAATTAGAGATATTATCATTAATTCTTTTTAAAATATTGATACAGTAAAACAATATTTTCAATCCATGTATACGTACGTATTCTTTTTATTTTTATTTTACTTGAATTTTTAAGTTATTTCGTTACATTTTATGTTTTTGTGAAAAAATTGCAGCAAAACTTAATATGAACGTACGTAATTAATAATACCTTACTTTTAAACAAATAAATAAAGATTTAAATGTTACAAAACCCATTGTCTGGATCGACAGTAAAAATTAAAAATATATGGTTTCCAAAAAACCTTACAAACTATCTTTAACACGAAGCATATAAAATATATGAACTGATTTTACTATAAATATAATTAAAATACTTCAACTTATATTTATGGTTAAATATAAGGTACATAAACACAAATGTCAAAATCATAAAATCAAAACTCGATATTTAATGATTCCATTTTTTGTTATAAATATCACTATATTTATATTGAGAAAAACTAAATAGAAACTACAAAATTATATATTATTTTTTGCGAGATTCTTTACACGCGATAACGTATCGTTGAGGTACAGATAATGGAGGAGAATAGCCTTCGGGATAACTGGAATCCTCGAATAAAACTTGATACTCATCCTGAGCAGTATTTGGCGGATCTTGAATTATTGCCCGATAAAAACAAGTAGTTTGCGGGTAAAGCGCTAATACAAGCGTGCCTTTTGAGAATAAAGCGTTCGCATCGGTTTCGGGATTTGCTCGCATTAAAGGCAAAGGTAATACTCGCCGACGACTTAAACTGTGTCTATCCTTTTGTTCTTCGTCGATATCATCGATTTCGTATTTATTCGAACTATGATTATAATGGACCACTTCTGCGAGTATCCAGTTTTCATCGCCATCAGAGCCTTTAACGAGTGCTGCCACTAAGTCACCCACTTTTGCCACATAGTTTGGTTCGGCAGCAATCGCTCCGCAAAGACTCAACAAAATCATAGCAATTTCGATTAAGTCAAAAATTAAAGTTTTATAAATAAAATAAAAAAATACTTACGGCGGAGCTTTGTCTTCCATGGTTTTACCGATAAATAGCGGAAGCGTTAAAGCATTTTGTTGAAGCATTTTCATAAGAGCTCCGCGACGTATTGCAGTCTCTTTAGTAAACCCATGACCGAAACCACTCTTCCGTTGACGACTCTTCACAATCGTGCGAATGTCTGAGATTAATTCAAGCGATTTTCGGAGTATATCGGACTCAGAATCGGCGTCTTGAAGCGCCGTTTTGTACAGACCACGCAATTTTTGCTTATAATACGGTTTGTGTGGTTCCGTTTGCATTCTTTCGTGCGTTTTCGATATATTACTCAAATTATGTTCGCTTCGATTCCGTTCTTCCTGTATTTGATGCAATACTGCGGTAAATTCCCGTATCTTCTCGTTAATAATGGTGGCATCAGTTGATGATAGGGTTGTGAATGAATTATAAACCACATCAGTTTTCTGCATATTTACGCGATAAATGTAATGATGTGCTTATAACGCAATACCACGATATTATAGCTAAGATTATTATTAACGTATTTAATATTGAATTAGTGGCGCAAACGCTCATAATATCAGTAATTAGCAAATATTGCGCAAATTACCATTTAGAGTCATCGAAACGTTGTATTTGTTTTTGTTTTGTTGGTAACCATAACAACTGTTAGACTATAGTGCACTTGCAATGCATTGCACAGTAATGACATCTATGTTTTGAGTAATAAACTGGCAAAAAATGTGGATAATATTAAGCGTATTTCATAGTTTAATAGTTTTCATATAACTATGACATAATAGTTTTATACATTATAATTAATACTAACACCAATAATCATTATTATTTATAATCATGAAAATAACTCCAGTCAAAGGTAATTAATATAAATAACGTTAATTAAAGTAAATATAAATATTATCGTAATTAGACGACGACGCAAAAGATGGAAACGATGATACGTTCGAACACTTGACTGAATCCACAAACTCCTGGATCAACAAATTTTATCGAGACGTTCGTTCCTCATCTTCTGGTAAACAGATAACGGTTGGAGCGTTGAGTGGATGGTGTGCTGGATTCGTATTCACCAAATTTGGTAAAACGGCTGCGACTGCTATTGGAGGCACTTTACTATTACTTCACGTTTGTAACCACGCATTACTACATTATGTTTAGTTTGGTTAATGTTTATATCTATAGATTGCGCATAACAATGGTTACATCAAAGTTGATTGGAATCGATTAAATAAAGACATCACCATTGCTAAGAAACAATTTGAGAAAACAAAAAAGAATAGAGAATTGTCGAGAATGATGGACAATATTCAACTGTTCATCAAAGAGAACGCTGTTCTTGCTGGTGGTTTTGGCGCTGGATTTTTGATTGGTATGGCAAGTGCTTAGTGTTGGCATTACGAGTAATTAATTATATTCAATTTTGTGCGCTAACTGTTACGATCAATATATTTTTTATTAACGTATTTAATTCTTATATTTCTTTTGTTGATATAAAATTAAATATGCTATTAATTGATTATGTTTATGACACATATTACAAACTGCGTTATTTATTAGATCTGAATATTTGTAATGTAATGAGTTTATATAATTGAATATTTGAGTTTCAATATTAATTAAGAATAAATTACTGCAACAATATATAACGTTATATACAGTATATTTAGAGACTTCCAATAGATTACATATATTCAGGGTGTCCCAGAGGGGGGTCTGGAGGGGGTTACTCCCCCCAAGAATTCTCAAAAAGTTACCCCCCTCCCCCCAGACCGACACACTCTGGGACACCCTGCATATATTCTATCATACGCTTAAATACTGTAATAATATTTAGTAAAAACTCTTAAATTGCGATATTGTGTTCATTTTTTATCAATAAATTATTGTAAATATTGCTAATAAATATTTTTTATTAAACTAGTAATAATCACTTTCGAATCAGAAAATTAATTTCTGCATTTACAAATCAATCACTTATAGTGAATTAATCGCAATGAACATCTGATGAATCACTGTAAATATCACATTGTGATAATCACAATCACTATTATAGCTCGATTTCGTCCTTTTTGTAAAGTTTTAATAAAATTACGCTCAATTAATGGTTTTTTTATTAACAATTTTAAAATATAATTTGCTAAAAACATAATAACAAAGCAATGGTAGGCAATATACAACATTATTTTATACGTACATAAACGTGCGAAATATCATTAAATATAAGCATATTTCAATTAAATTGTGGCAGTTTTAAATAATGGCAGTGTTTTATCGTTAGATGATTCGCAAATAATTGTAAACCAATTAACACATAAACTACTATTTTAGTGGTCTTACTTTCAAATCAGTTCTAACGTCAACATTTTATAATAATAAATAAACTAATGAATTGAATTAGTTCTAACACTAACACTTAATTGGCAACACTTTCAACTAATTAAAGTTTTGTCCCAACAAAACTAAAACAGTATTAATGTTAACATTTCGTGTTAAGCGTTTAACGCATCTATTGTTGTAAATTTCTTCGCGGTCTGCGAGCCATTACTATTGGTTGCCTAATACATACTTGACATCTGGAAACTTTCGAACGCAAATCACCGGCTTTTAATGTCTGAGAGTCTGGTGGTCTGAACTCATTGTTATGTTCTATAGTTGCTAACCAAAAACTATACGCTGTTGTGTAGTAATTGCATCTTCCATGTCCCTGACACTCGATGAATGGATTTGGGCGGAAATCCTCTAAACAAGAACCGGGAGACGATAGTGGTTGACCACTGCCTTCAGCGCCAGCATCTGTATTCTATTTTCGGGGTTATTATTATAATTATTTAAAACGACTTGTGTTAATGAGTATTTAGTTAATACCATAAAGAAACTGTATCCTATCCAAAGACCATCCCAACCTTTAGGACATTCGGGAATATTCATACTCTGGCTGTGAACCGATATCACTTGAGTGTCTGACTCGCAAACAGTGCAACGACTAATAAATCTTTGTATGTCTCTTCCATATATGGGTGACATAGTCATCGGCATTGGTTCTGGAGTGCTCAGCCAATAACTGTAATCATTTCGCGACGCAAAGTGACAAACATTATTTAAATTGCAAAACATGTATGGCATTGTACTGAATCGTCGTAAACAACTTCCCGGACTTCCCAAATCTTGACCGTGTGCTCTGTCCAGTCAAGTAATTATCAATATACTTATATATACTGAACTGAATTATTATAGAAATTTATGGGAAAATGTACCTTTCATTGCCCATAATATAAAGAAGCGAATAACCCGACCAAAGTACAGTTGTTTTACCAGGACATTGCGGCACATTAATCGTTTGGCTGTGCCTAATATCAATTATTTTGTAATTAAAAAATATACTATTTATAATTTTCTTAACTTAGTAAAATAATATCCAATTGAAGGAGCTTTTCTTCCAATAACACCGGGTCTCCCAGGGTTTCCAAGTTCACCGACCTCTCCAGGCACACCCTCAGCGCCTTAGAATTTTAAATTTTATTTAATCCGAAAATATTGAATTATTTATACCATTAAATCCCGGGTCTCCAGCGATACCCTTTAAACCACTAGTTCCTGGGATTCCGGGATATCCTGGTAGTCCGGGATAACCTTCTGGACCCGGCAAACCTATAAATATACAAATTTTTAAACTCGAAGTTTACTTAACATATACTACCATCTAAGCCTGGGTCTCCCATCAAGCCTTCTGGTCCAGGAGAGCCGGGAGGGCCAATGTAACCTATTACAATAATCAACAATAATATGCAAATGTTTTTATATTAAATATCAGTGAAATTAAAATTAACAAATACAAAAAAGTAAAGTACCTTTTTCGCCAGAAACTATAATCAAATTAAGACTCGGCGAATCGCCAGGTTCTCCTTTAAATCCTGAGAAAAATCTTTGTAGAAATGTTAAACTTAAATATAATTAATACCTGATAACCCTTTAAAACCATCACTACCAGTAGCACCGGGAAAACCATTGTCACCAATAGTTCCGTTAACTCCGGGAAATCCCGGAAGACCGGCATCTCCAATGTCGCCTAAAATATAAAATAAATATTGTTTCAAAATAATTGCTTATTTATAAAAATAACTACGCGTACCTTTGGGACCAGGAATACCATTATATCCATCGAGACCCTTATTTTGTATAAATAATTGTATTTATTGAAATTAATATTCGGATAATTACCGGCGTTCCTTCGCGACCCTTTTCACCAGGAAATGCAAATGGGCCGGGATATCCTATATCTCCGGGTATTCCTTTTAATCCTGGAAGTCCTGGTAAACCAGGTTCTCCTTTCAGGCCTTCATAACCATCAACACCTTTAATGTGTAGATCATAAATATTACAGCGAATGCGGAATAATTAATGCTTAAATATTACCTGGTAAGCCTTCAAATCCGATGTCACCTATTTGTACAAATAATAAAGTGATAACACATAACACTGTTAATATAATTTACCTCTTGGCCCTGGAATTCCGGGTGAAGAGTATCCCGCGTATCCTTTTAATCCTGGAAAGCCACTAAGACCAGGTTCGCCAGCCTCGCCTTTAGCTCCAATTCTTCCTGGCAATCCTTGATAGCCAGGTAAACCTGGTTCTCCTTTTATGCTAACTATACAAACAAATTTTATATATTTTTAAAGTTATACAAATCTCATACGTGTTTCGTCGAATGGTCGTCCTGATGCACCAATAGGTCCTGGTCTTCCCTACACATAAAATTATATTTTTATTTATAAATGCATTTTAAAGTGGTTAATATTTAATTGAGTTCACCAGTTCTCCTTTCAGGCCCTGATAACCTGGACGTCCAGAAGGCCCGCTATCACCACGATCTCCAGTTTCTCCTAATTGTAAAAAATTGTTTTACTTTTGTAAAACTGTTAATTGAGTTTACCTATGCTTCCCGGAACACCTGGATAGCCTGGATTTCCCGGTATTCCCTTTTGGCCTTCAATGCCAGGCAAACCATAATCTCCAGGATCTCCTTTATTGCCAATCCATGATGGAATGCCTTTTAAATGATAATAAATAATTGTAGAAATAACTTTTACAAAATGATTAACCTTGTTCGCCGAATTCTCCTCTTCTTCCTGGTTGACCTTGAGTTCCCGGTCTTCCGGAATCGCCTTTTTGTCCGGATAGACCTGGAACGCCATCAAATCCAGGAAAGCCTGTCTGCCCTTTTAAACCTGTAAAAAATAAAGATTTTTCAATAAACAATAGAAAATTATAATAAATTTTAATATCAAACTAACCAGGAACTCCATTTTTTCCATATATTCCAGGTAAACCGGGCGATCCAATAACACCTGGTTCTCCTTGATAACCATTATTACCGAAATCTCCTTTCATTCCTTTGTAACCATTAAAACCAGGTTCGCCACTAAAGCCTTTTAGTCCCGGAAAACCTGGAAGACCTGGCAAACCTTGATCCCCCTTATTTCCTAATGGTCCTCTATCTGCATATAATGTCTGGCCGTCTTCACCTCTCTCTCCTACACATAAATTATATTAGTTTGTAGGAACTTTATTAAAAATGTAACCTTTCGGTCCTGGCCTTCCATTTGATCCTGGCACACCTTCCCTACCATATTCTCCTAAAATTTTTAATTAATTAATCAATCAAATAATTGATAAATAATTTCGAGTATAAATCACTTACCAGGAGAACCTTGATTTCCTATTTCTCCTTTGAAGCCTTTAATTCCCAATTTTCCTTTGATGCCTGGCAAACCTTCGTCTCCAATCGGTCCCGGTATACCTTTTAGACCAGGTAAACCAAATTGGCCAGGAACTCCTGGGAATCCATCATCACCCTTAATTCCTTAAATTGTAAAAGTTTATTTTTTGTAATTTAAATAATTTTAATGACTACACGTTTTACCCTTAAAACCGTTTAATCCGGGCATTCCGGGAATTCCTTGAGGGCCTCGCGCACCAATAGTTTCGATATCACTTTTTTCTCCTTTCATTCCTTTTATGAAAATTTAATTTAGACGGTAAGTAAAATGTAGATTACGAATATTTCGATTTAATTTATCTATACCCGGCAATCCTGGATAACCATCTCGACCCGGCAGTCCATCATATCCAGATTGGCCAGGCTTTCCCGGCACACCTGGTAGTCCAGAAAATCCTTCATTGCCTTTTTCTCCCTTTCATAGAATATTTTTGTAGTTTGTTTCAATTAATTTAACACTATAATAATAATAAACCATACCTTCAACCCATATAATCCTGGAAGACCTACATCTCCTGGATCACCCTTATCGCCACGCAAACCTATAATTATTAAATTAGTTAAATTTACAAAACAAACCAATTATTTTGATTACTTACCGGGAAATCCATCTCTTCCAGGGTATCCAGGTTTTCCTATGAGTCCCTCAGCCATATCTCCAGCATCCCCTTTCTCTCCTTGAAACCCATCGAGTCCGCTATAGCCAGGAGCGCCTAATCACGACAACACAAAATGTTAACATAAAATATTTATAGTTTAGATAAAGTTTATACCTTTTGGTCCGGGAAAACCGGCGGATCCAGGTTCTCCAGGATAACCTGGGGGTCCAAGAGGTCCATAATCCCCTCTATCACCTGAGTTTAAATTAGTTTAAATTTATCTTATTATATATATATATATATTTGTTTTACCATCTAAACCGCGCTGTCCTATAGATCCAGGTTCACCAGCAATAGAATCTAATCCATAATCTCCAGTTTCTCCCTATAAAAATAAATATTAATGCTCAAAACATGATTTAAAATATAAACCTTAGGTCCAGGAATGCCAGGTAAGCCATCATCGCCACGTCTTCCAACATATCCTGGCGAACCTCTTCTGCCGGGATCTCCTGTGGTTCCGGGATAACCTATAAAAATTGTAAATTAGTTTAATCTCAAAAACATTATAGGGTACAATACCTTTAACACCAGGAAGACCCGGATATGAAATACCAATTCGACCGGATTCTCCTTTGTCACCAGTAAAACCTTTAAGCCCTCCTCTACCAGGCGATCCCTTTATACCTGAATAACTTTGTTAATTGAATAACTTTTTATTTATTATATTACCGGAAAATCCGTCATTTCCTTTATCTCCTTTAATTCCTTTATCTCCTTCATCTCCTTTTAGGTCATATAGAAATTCTGAGGTGTAATTGAAGGGATCGCCTTCCTCTCCTAATAATTGTTAAGAATATTTTATAAACATTGGTTTAATTGTGACAACGTATACCTTTCACTCCAGGATAACCCATATCTCCACTCAATCCTTTAGGGCCTGACAGACCAGGCAGACCTGGAAGCGCGAAATATGTATCTCCAGCATCACCTTTCAAACCAGGGCTACCATATAAGCCTACAAAATAAATATTAAAGCAATAAAACTTAATATGTTCATAATTAAATATACCCGGCTGTCCATTTAATCCTGGCTGACCAATATCTCCATAATCTCCCTAAAATTGTTACGTTATTATTATAACAATAAGTAAAACTAATGACAATTACTTGTTCTCCTTTCAATCCATTCAGTCCCGGTAATCCCGGAAATCCATTTCTGCCTTAAATATTCAATGCATATAAAATATGGATAAAAGTATATGAAGTTATAATATTATACCAGGCTGTCCATCACCACCAGGTGGTCCAATAAAACCTGGATCTCCTTGTATGCCTTTAATCGCTTGTGGAATATTTGGAACAATTAATTCGCCTTTTTCACCCTTTGGTCCAACACGTCCTTTAAGATATAATTTTGAAAAATAAGTCTAGAAATAAACCATTTAATTGCCTTGTTCTCCATGAAGTCCTGGTAAACCCTATGTAAATATAAGCTCGTTTAAATAATGTGAGTTAATATGTTTGTAGACATCAACCTTATATCCTTTTAAGCCATTCAATCCAGGAAGTCCTTGTTCTCCTTTTCTTCCAATATATCCCGTTTCACCAGGAAAACCGGGCGGTCCATAAAAACCTGTAAGTTTTAAAATTTTAAATCACCGGTTAACTGTTTAAAACAAACTGTTGCTTAACATATATGTAATGGTTTGTCACAGTTTTTCCACTTTCCGCAAAAAAGAGTAAATGGCGTCATAATACATACATACATTAATGTAATACCAACAGTTGGCTTCAATATTTGGAGTATTTTCCTAAATGTTTTTATACAGGTTTACTCTGAATCAACTCAGTGAATGAGTTCGGAACTATGTGTATGAGTTATGACGCCATTTAGTCTATTTTATGATGGAAAGGGAAAAACTGTCACAAGCCTTTAGTTGTCTGATCCTTAATTAATTACCAGCTCTTCCGTCATCTCCTTTAGATCCGATTGGACCAGGAAGTCCTGGAGGACAAAATCCACAATTATCTCCTTTAGGGCCTTGTAATCCATCGGTTCCATCATATCCAGGAAGTCCAGGAACGCCTATATAATATATTTATTTACTAAACATGTAAATTTAACTCAATACCTCAATACTCTTACCGGTATCTCCCTGTGGACCTTGTAATCCAGGTTCTCCGGGAGCTCCAGGTTTTGCAACACCAATTCCTGGATATCCTTTTTCTCCAGGATACCCTGTTTCCCCGCGTTGTCCAGGTTGACCTGGAATTCCATCAATGCCTGGTCTACCGTACTCTCCAGACGAACCAATTACTGTTGTGCCTTGACTTCCCTGTTCTCCTGTTTGTCCCTTTAGTATTAAATAAAAATATCAAACTTTTTATTTTATTAACAAATTATTACTTGAATTCCTGGTAATCCTGATCTGCCTCTGTAGCCCGGTATACCCGGAAAACCTATCAACAATTTAAATGAGTAAATATTGATCTTTTGAAAGCAAAAAATTACCTTCTTCTCCAGTATCTCCTTTGACACTTAAACCAATTGGTCCTCTTTCGCCCGGAACACCAGGAACACCTGGTTGGCCAACAAATCCTTGATATCCAGTCGGGCCTGGAAAACCAGGTTTACCGAATGCACCCGATGGTCCAATATTTCCCGGAGGTCCCTGAGGACCAGGTGGACCTGGAATTGGTTCACCTATAGGAATAAGTTCACCTTTTGGTCCCTGTGAGCCCTGTTGGCCTGGCTTTCCAGAAAAGCCTTGGTCCCCTTTTATTCCCTTATATAAATATGTTTATTATTTAAAATGTTTAGTTATCAGTTTATTAGATTACTTTCACTCCATTAAATCCATCTTCACCGTCAAAACCCGGCACTCCTTTTTGCCCTTTATCTCCAGATGTTCCGCCTGAACCTGGTTTGCCTCGTTTACCCTAAATATATAGATATAAATCAATTGATTTCATTTGTATTGACCGAAAACATACTCGCAATCCATCGTCTCCTCGAATACCTTTTTGTCCTCTTATACCGCCCATACCTTTCAATCCCTATAAATATATTTTTATTTAATAAAATTTTTTAATATTTTTTATTTACATTTAGTCCTTTTTTGCCCTCGAGTCCAAATAATCCTTTCGATCCTTTTTCTCCCTAAAAAATTTTTGTTATTACTTTTATTTTAATAAATAAAAAACAACTTTTTGTCCATCTCTTCCTTGCTCTCCTGGATTTAGAATTATTGTTTCTTCTGTTGGACCTGAAACAATCGATGTTTAAAAATAACTGTCAATAATTAGTTTTGAATAATACCAATAATTTCCGTCTCTCCAGGCCCAGGTTCCCCAGGGGGTCCTTGTTCGCCTTTTGCTCCTTTTGGACCTTGTGCTCCATCACCTTAACAATATATAATGTTTTGTTAAATACAATAACAAAAATGTAAATTTTTAATAAACGTATTGTAATTTTGTAAAAGCAATCACCTCTTTCTCCTTTTTCCCCTGAATCTCCGATTACGCCTTTGAAACCCTTAAATTTATTAAATTATAAATCCATTCACTAAGTGTATTATTATTACCGTATAACCATAATCGCCTCGAATTCCCTTGTCTCCAATAAGTCCACTGACACCTGTTAACCCTCTCAACCCATCCAGACCTGTGTCACCCATATCACCTTTAATGCCAATTGAGTTTATTCCTCCTTCTCCTAAACATGTTATGAGTTAATTAATTGATCCAATGTTTTACTGTGCATAAACAGCTACAGTTTACAGCTATAATAACCTGGGTCTCCCTGAAAATAAATATGTTTTATTTATATGCAATTATTTATTAATTTGTTACTTTTATTCCTTGAAATCCCGGAAGTCCAGACATTCCTGCAACTCCTGGTCTACCAGGTGATCCAGGAAACCCATTTTTGCCATTTGTGCCTAATTAATAACTCCATTATAAAACTAATAACTATTTGATTTATAATAATTTTAGTTCTTAATCTGACCATTGCATCCATCATGTCCTGGTGGGCCTTCATCTCCTTCCAAACCTGGCAAACCCTGACCAAGAAAATTTTTTAGTTATAATTGTAAATGGAAGCTAAACATACAGGGATTCCTTGTGCACCAGTAAATCCAAGCGCTCCTATGTCTCCTCTTATCCCTAAATTACATTTTATAATTTATACTGTTTTAAAATCGAGATATATTTGACCTTTAGGCCCATTATTGCCAATATCTCCTTGATCTCCACGTATTCCTGGTGGTCCAGGAGGACCTTCAGGACCAATTTCTCCAGGAACTCCTTGTGGGCCTTGTAATCCTGTTATTCCTGGATATCCTGGATATTCCTGATTTATCGAGATAAATTAATTTATATAAGCTTTTTATTAACACATGAAAATAAAAAATTTGGTTAATTATTTAACCAATTGTTACTAATTTGGTTTTTAAAAACTACTTTTAATATATTCAACATTTGTAGATATCAGAAGGGGCCTATTTTAACGAGACCTTTGAGAAACGGATTCCTGATACCAGGTCCGAATCCCGAGTTAATTTTTGGTAAACTATAATAGTAAAATAATGAATGATTATTATTAAGGCCTTGAAAATCGTTAATTAACGATTTGTTAAAACCATTCAAAAACGCATTGGTAACTATTCTAAAGTTGTTATTTAACTTAAACAATTTTAATTTAAATATTTTTAATTAACGATTCTAACGGTTTAAAATATATCTAACGATTTTATTTATTTTTAACGAATTCAATTTTTTTTTAAAAATAGGAAAAATTGGCGTTAGAATACTAATATTTGTCGCAAAAATCCGATAAGTTTTTAGTGGGGTCATGTTTTAAGGGTTTCACTGTGGAAAAAATTGAAAAAAAATTTCGAAGAAGTTTTAGGCGCAAAGCTTAAAATATTGCCATTTAAATCCGTTGAGTTTTTGCATGACCTAAGTTTTTTGAAATTTTTTGATTTCAAATCAATAGATTTTTTAAACGAATTTTCTAACGATTTGACCATTTATTTCTAAAGTCAATACCATTTGATGTGGACAAAAAGGGTGGACTCACAATAGTTTAAATGTATAAAAATAGAGGGAAATAGAGTATTTTTAACACTAAATACTCGGTAATGGAAACCTATTTAA
>JAQIXJ010001545.1:0-20050 GCA_034700185.1 Phthiracarus laevigatus
TTAAAGGAAATTTTTCATTCGACTGAACGTTTTGGCGGAAAATCTATAATTTGTTTCGGCGATTTTAATCAACTTAGGCCAGTCCAGGATAAGTTTGTTTTTCAGTCAAGCAGTTCCAAATACGATTCTTTGTTTGAAAACACTCTATGGGAGCCTTTTAAAGCATTTGAGCTTACAGAAATAATGCGCCAAAAAAAACGATTTACAATTTGCAACTGCTCTCAATAACTTGGCTGCTGGAATGTGCACAAATATTGATTTTGCGTTACTTCAATCAAGACAGCTAAACAACTTACAAACTCAACCACCGTTTGAAACTATTCGTTTATTTAAAACAAACGAAGAGGTTGACGCATATAACCGAATAGCAATGCTAAGGAATAAAAACATCGAACACGTTAGCAATGCTGAAGATATAGCTGTGGGTGACGTATCTGCTGATGTAAAAAGTTATGCTTTAAAAACTGTAAAAAATCTTCATAGCACTAAAACTCTAGGTTTACCATCAACAACTATACTTAAAAAATGCACGATTTATATGGTAACAGTTAATGTGGATGTCGAAGACGGTCTTGTAAATGGAGCGAATGGAGTTTTAAAGCATATCGAATCCATTAATGATAAACCAGTTAGAGTTTGGATAGCTTTTTTTGATGAAAACGTTGGTAAGTCAACGAGGATCAAATTCGTGAATATAATCAAACGTTGTAATTATGAAGATAACTGGACTCCTCTAGAAATGATATCAAGAGAAATCGCACCAATGAAAAATCAAAATGTTCGAGTTAGGCGAACACAGTTTCCATTGGTTCCCGCTGAAGCAATAACAATCTATAAATCTCAGGGTCAAAGTTATGACAGCGTTGTTGTTAAACTGTCTAAACGGATGTTGCGATCCGAAGTTTATGTTGCATTGAGTCGAGCAAGAACATCAAACGGATTGTTTATTGAAGGAATATTTGATCAGCCAACTGAAACCCCTACAGTGTTGTTAGTGGAAAACGAATTAACGAGATTAAGATCGACAGCTGCATTATCATTTATTTATCCGTTTGTTGCAACAAATAAATCTAAAGGAGTTAACATATTATACCACAATGTTCAGTCACTGAGGAAACATTATGAGGATATTCGTAACGATCCAAACTATATGGAATCTGATTTGATGTTATTTGTTGAATGTTGGTCCTCGTCGTTCGATTCAATTGCTTTTCCTGGTTTCAAAGTTTTACATGGTATTAATGCATCAGTGAACTGCAAAGCTTCTGGTAGCGTAGTCTACACTAAACTTGATGGAACGTTATTGTTTGAGTATTCATCAAATGTTAGCAATGGTCACTTTGAATGTATTGGATTTCAAGTTAAAAATGTGACAATAATATTGATTTATAGTTCACCGAAAAACAATGTGCTTCACTTGATCAAAGATATCGATAACTGTTTGGAGAAAGTTAACAGCGATATGATTGTATTAGTCGGTGACTTTAATATTGATATAACAAAAACAAGTGGAAGTCAATTAATAAATCATTTATCGTCAAAGAAGTTTGTTTTAAATATTAAAGATGTAACAACAAACGGAAACACAACTATTGACTTGGTATTTGCGCGAAACTTTGAATTGGATGTCAATGTTTACGATTCTTACTTCTCCTATCACAAATCGCTCTGGTTTAGTTTAGTTTAAAAATTTAATTATAAATAAAAAATTTTATAGCTTCAAATGTCTATTTATATTTACTTTAATCGTGTTTCAATGTTATATATCATTACTGTATATCCAATTGGCATATGCCGGTTTTCAAATTACATATACTGTTTATCAAAGTGGCATATGCCGGTTTGGGCTATAATATCGCTGGAAACCTAACTTTAATACATTTATTTTAAATTTCTTTTTACTTTTTATCCAAGTGGCATATGCCGGTTTTTCAAATAAAATATACTGTTTATCCAAGTGGCATATGCCAGTTTGGGCTATACTTTCGTTGGAAACCCGAATTTCATTGCCTTCATTTTAAATTTCTTTTTACTGTTTATCCAAGTGGCATATGCCGGTTTTTCAAATAAAATATACTGTTTATCAAAGTGGCATATGCCGGTTTGGACTATAATATCGTTGGAAACCTAACTTTAATACATTTATTTTAAAATTCTTTTTACTGTTTATCCAAGTGGCATATGCCAGTTTGGAGTATATTTTCGTTGGAAACACGACTTTCATTGCCTTTATTTTAAATGATATTTACTGTTTATCCAAGTGGCATAGGCCAGTTTGGACTATGTTTTCGCTGGAAACCCGAGATTTATTGGCTTTATTTTAAATCATTTTTACTGTTTATCCAAGTGGCATATGCCAGTTTGGACTATATTTTCTTTGAAAATCCGAGTTTTATTGGCTTTATTTTAAATTCCTTTGACTGTTTATCCAAGTGGCATATGCCGGTTTTTCAATTAAGATAAACTGTTAATTAAAGTATCATAAGCCGATTTGGACTTTAATATCGCATGGAACCCGTAATAAAATGTAATATTCTTGGTTTTCAAACTTGATCAGCTGTTTATCAAAGTGGCATATGCCGGTTTTTTAAATGATTTCTACTGTTAGTCCAAGTGGCATATGCCGGTTTTTCAAATGATAAATACTGTTTTTCTAATTGGCAAAAGCCGGTTTAGGCTATACTTTCTTTGGAAACCCGAATTTCATTGCCTTTATTTTAAATGATTTTTACTGTATATTCAAGTGGCATATGCCGGTTTGCACTATAATATCGCATGGAATTCGTAATATTTTAGGCAAAAATGACCAAAATATATTAAAATTTGACTTATTACAGAAAATACAAAATTATGGGAGCGAGCGAACGAAGAGAGGGAGCGACAATATACTATCTAAAATTTTTAAAAGCAAAGTCAGATATTATGACCGCAACGATCTTGTTTATCATTACATTTTGTTGCATTCTTTACTAACGAAATTAAAAATTGTCTTGTTTTATTGTTGATGCAAGTTAAGTTTAAGTTGTCATCTTGCGTTCCATTTATTATATTTAATACAAAGTTTTCATTTTGCTCTTTCGAAGTTCCAAATAAATTAAAAAAATCTTGCAAAACCATACAAATAAAAAATCCAAATATTACGATGAGTAAAACTTTTCGAGTAACTTCAAAACTTCTAATCAATTCCATTTTTGATGTTTAAATGTTTTTGATATTAACTCAGACACCATTAATACAATATTAATGATTTAACTTTTGCACATTGATACTTATAATTTTATGTATCATTATGCATTTGGCAAGGGCTGTACGACCCGAAACCGTATGCTGGCAAACCTTTTATTGCTTTATTCGTCGGGTTATCTTCTTAGACTTATTTTAAGTTTACGTTTATTTTGCCTAACCCACTGTTGTGCAATAGTGTTAATAACTTTATATCATTTGAACAGCCAATGTATTTTTTGAATCTTGTTTCTCTTCACTAAGCTGATGTATTGTTTTTATGACCGCTCCTTAATCATTGAATGATATCCAACAATCATTGTTTTTATAAAAATAAATTCCATGTATAAAGTTCGATAAGAAATATGTTATTTTCTTATCCTTTTGACTCAAAATGTTTGTTTTTGTTTTAAAGTAAACAGAACTGTTGAAATCATTACTTTAAAATCCAAGCTTTTTTAATACAAACTTATTATTCACATAAAAATCTTCTGCACTCAATATTACTCTTATTTCATTGAATTGAATTTTATTATCATGTCTATATAATGCCATACTTTTTTTGTCTTTAACAGACACATCAGATGAAAAAACAAGTCACATCAGTTGACGAGTCAATACTGGAGTAAATTAAATGTAAGACGAGTTACAACGATGTTAGTATGTTTTGTCGCCACCATAAAGACTGCTTCAATAATTTGGATGCAATCAAGTGTCCTGATTGTCATAAACGGCTAACCTTTATTAAGGTTTTGAAATTCCATCTATTGTTAAATAAATGCTTAACACAAACATGGTTAGGTTAGCAAAAAGTTTCTTTACCAATGAACACAATTTTTAAATAGAGTGTGTCAGCTTTTAATAAATTTTTTAAGGTATTTCAATTCTCTCCATTAAAGTCCTACAATGATAGTAATGAGTTTTTTATTAAGTATAAAAAAGATTTTAAAATAGTTTTTAAAAACATTTTAATGAGATTAAAAAATTTTAAGTTTCAAATATGTTTGCATGTCAATTTTATCCGAGATATAGGTGAACATGCAACAAATAAAAAAGGATTTTTCTCTAGTGTAACTCGACCTATAGGAAATATTAGTCTATTTAACAATGTGTTTAATAAATGTATATCCGACATAGAAAGCAAAAATAATCAATACACAGAATCAGGTTCTGGTTGGAGAGTTAAAAGCATTGAAAGTGTTGAAATTCGAATAGGTATTTACAATCCAATATATGGGTTATGTTTCCCAGTTGAGTTACCTTAAGCAATGACAAATAAAAAAGCTAATATAACGATAAAAATGATGATGAAATGTGTTTTCTTTACTGTTTTATCGCCGGTCTATTTCAGTTTGAAAAGGTTCAGTATCTAATGATAAAGTATTTTAAAAAATATGTTGATAGATACAACTTAAAAATAGTTCTTTTCGTCTAGAATTAATTAAAGTAAAAAATTCGTAAGAAATAATGAAAATCTAAATTTGTCCATTAATGTATATGATTGGACAGATGAAAATGAGTTATTGCCATTAATCATTATTATAACTCTTAATGGTTATGTAATTAATATTTTATAATTTAAAAAACATTACTATTGGATTAATAACTATAAACGACTTCTTGGATAAAAAGGTTCATCACTTTTGTATTTATTGTTTTCACTGTTTTAAAAAATTAAAAAATTTTGAACAACACAAGGAAAAGTGTTAAATGTTCAAACCTACAAAAGTAGTAATACCAGTTGAAGAAAATAAAATTTTAAAATTTTATGATTATTAACTATGGAATTTGAATATATATGATATTTAGACTGAAAAATTGAAAACACCTTAAAAATCCAAGTTTTATTCAGGCTTAACATTCGAAGCAGTTAATGATGATGACTATGATCACGCTGTTAAATTGTGGGAAGAAATGAAATATGAAACATCAGGAGATTCCCATGATGTTTATCTTGAGTTAGATGTTTGTTTGCTAGCCGAATTTTTCACAAAATTTCGTTAAACAATTTTTGATAACTATCAGTTAGAAGCAGCTCATTTTTACTCAATTCCAGGTTTGTCATTTAGTGCATGTTTGAACTTGAATTGCTAACTGATCCTGATATGGTTCTTTTGTTAGAAACAGTCATTCGACGTGGAATAACTCATTGCTCTTAAATATTTGCAAAAGCAAACAACAAGTATCTCAAAAATTTAATAAAAATGAAAAAAGTTCAATTTTGTTTTATGTAGATACTAACTCATTATATGGTTATTCAATGGCAGTTTACATTTACAAGACAATTTTAAAATTGTTGAATGATTAAGAAATAGATGACTTTGAAAATAACATAGATGTTTATTTAACTTCTGATGATATCGGTTACGTAATAGAGTGTGATATAGAATAATCGATTAAGTGATTTTCAAATAATTAATGAAATACTTTATTTACAAAAGAGTAATTACTTAAAAGTTAAGGCTTACTCATTATAATAAGGAGAAGTAAATTATACAACCTCTAAACCTGAAACATATTTGGGAACTGGGTTTAAAATTACATTTTCATGGTATTATGTAACATCGAATGAACAATTTGTTTTAATTCATAATAATATGGGTTATTTAAAAAAGACTTAAGAAGGCTTAGTACTTCCTCGTGGAATATATGACACCATAGAGCAATTTGAAGACATAGTTTAAACTAAATTTACCAACATTAATGAAGTTACAATTTCAACATATCCTTCACTAGTATATGATGATTTTACTAAAAAGGTAACTAAAATAAACGGTGTTCATGAAGCTCAAGAACGAAGAGTTTTCTTCGAGTTTAGTAAGAGTTTATGTAATATATTAGGTTTTGATAAATACACTATGGAAGTGTGCAATACACATGAACTAATAGAATATGTTTTTTCGAGACATTATTTTCAACTTAACTATGATTGTATCAACGATATTATAGAAAAACGATAGCATCTAAAAAACTATTTCAAGCAACGAAAAAATCAAGCAGATAATGCCTCTAATTTAAGTGGCGGAATTAATACACTTTTTGTTTATTCTAACAATGGTAAACCCTAATTTGTTGGAAACTCTGTACACAAGTTTTAAGATTAATAGATATTCCTACTGATGCACAGTTTGGCGAACAAAATTACATCACTTTTATAAACCCATACTATTCCCCGCTCCAAATTAAAGAAATTGATACAATTGAATTAGACATAAAAGATGAAGTGGGATAATATATTTCATTTGAAAAAGATCGATAAATATTAACACTACCTTTTAGAAAAGTTTATAAGAACATGAATCCATATACAAGTTATTACTTAAAACAAGTTGGCTCTGTTTTGCCTGGTTTTTAGAAGTTAGGTATCCGAAAGGATACGGATTTTTTGTCGACTATTT
Source organism: Phthiracarus laevigatus (assembly GCA_034700185.1). Classification (NCBI taxonomy): domain Eukaryota; kingdom Metazoa; phylum Arthropoda; class Arachnida; order Sarcoptiformes; family Phthiracaridae; genus Phthiracarus; species Phthiracarus laevigatus. Next base: position 6,621 of record JAQIXJ010001545.1, read on the forward strand.
CTAACAAAAAATTACCATTTTTTAAAACTTTATTACCAAAAGTGGCAAAAAGCAGTTCTATCTTCTCTCGGTTTAGCTGATGATATAATTTTGGTAGAAAACGTAGGGAAATATGCACTAGAAAGATTAAAAACATTTGGGGATGTAGCGGCAGAAGAATCATTATCAGCTTTAAAAAATAAGTTTCAATCTTGTTCTGATAAAAGAAAATATGAAAGAAATCGTTTAAAACAACTGGTCATTAGAAAATCAAAACGAAAAATAAAGAAACGAAGTAATAAAAAGAAACGTAAAACAAATAATAGAAAAGTCTCATTTAATTTCTTAAAATGAGTATCATCCATGAATTGTCAATCATAACTAATCATCCAGATTTTGATTTATTTGGAGTCTCCCCAACCCAACTTACTATTGAAACAAGAATGAACATTAGTAATGCGCTCACTTTGACTTTAAATCTATTGTTGGCTAACATTATTGATTTCTATTTTTATACAATCAAAACTTTTAATTATTATTGCTTCGATAAATTTTTTTATGTGCTTTAAAACATTGTTATAATTTGTACTTTAGTGAGTGTTAAAGATACACATAAGCGCGTGTTATAACGTGTTTTAGTAAAATTAGTAAGATGTGTGACACCAAAATATACTCATATCTGCCCCATTTTTGATCAAATTTAAGCCCTGTTTTGCGCCTATTGAAGCCAATTTCGCCCCATTTTTAGTCATTTTTAACACAATTTAAGCCTTGTTTTGCCCCTATTAAAGCCAAATTTGCTCGTTTTTTATAATTATTGACCAAATATAAACCATGTTTTGCCACTAGTAAAGCCAATTTTGCACAATTTTTAGTCATTTTTGACAAAATTTAAGCCTTTTTTGCTACTATTAAGGACAAATTTGCCCAATTTTAAGCTATTTTCGAGAATTTTAAGCAAGCTTTTGCCCCTATTTAAGCCAATTTTGACACATTTTGACTCAATTTTGGCACAATATTGGCCTAATTTTGTTCATTTTTGCCTGATTTTTGTGATCGAAAAAAGTCTACGAACAGAGTTACACACACACAGACATTGCAAATCCAATAGCTCGACTTTTTCAAAGTGAGCTAAAAATAGTGTAAAAAGGGGGTTATAAAGTGGTGACTAACCTTGGATTGGGTTGGGATGGGATGGGATGGGATGGGATGGGATGGGTCGGGTTGGGTCGGGTTGGGTCTGGTTGGGTCGGGTTGGGTCTGGTTGGGTCTGGTTGGGTCTGGTCTGGTCGGGTCTGGTCGGGTCTGGTCTGGTCGGGTCTGGTCGGGTCTAGTCGTGTCTGGTCAGGTCTGGTCGGGTCTGGTCTGGTCGGGTCTGGTCGGGTCTAGTCGGGTCCAGTCGGGTCTGGTCGGGCCAAGTCGGGTTAGGTCGGGCCAGTTTATGCCAGGTCGGGTAAGGTCGGGTTGGCTCGGGTTGGCTCGGGTCGGGCGGGTTTTGTCTGGTTGGGTTGGGTTTGGTTTGGTTGGGTTGGGTTGGGTTGGGTTGGGTTGGGTTGGGTTGGGTTGGGTTGGGTCAGGTTGGGTCTGGTTGGAACGGGTTGTGTACGGCATCTAGTTGGAAATTCCCCACTTATTAAGGAAGGGTCAAAATAATTAATTATCCATACCAAACCTTTATTATTAAACCCAGCTCAAAAAAACGGAGTTAATTGTGGGGTCGAGGGGGTAGGCATCGACAACACCTACTTATTTATGAGGGATCAATAATTTTATATTGTCATTGACAAGTGTATCATTCAACTCACCTCACGAAACGTAGTTAAATAAGGGGTCACTAGAGGGGGTCTGCATCGAGTTGGATCAACTTCGTTCTGGGTCGAGTTAGAATTGGGTCGAGCTCGAGTACTTAGTTTGTCAAGATGTGGGCACCCGCCGAAGGTGGGCTAATTTCTAGTTACTTATAACTTCATAAGCAAAAGATTTTAAGATTTAGTAACGGTATTTGAAATATTTGTATCATACTGTACTTGTGTAAAATATATATTTATAGGCTTCATTACCGGTCATGATTAATCAGCTTTCACGGCTGGTCTTATTTACATCACCGGTAAAATAATTACCGTTGATCATAACCAGTTATATTAAAAACTTCATGAAAATATGTCAACAAATTTTTTAAATTAATTAAATTTGAGTTTTAAGTAAAATTTATATTACAACGAAAAATTGTATTTTCTATTTTCTAATATTTTTGCCATCAATTGTAGCTATCAAATCACGTTATTTCATTTATTCTTGTAGTGTATGTGATCTGAAGTCGCGTCACTTAAACAATTACATATTTTATAGATGATTCAAATGAAGGATATTATATACTTTGTTCTCGGATTGTTGTAAAATCCACGCGTTGTAATATCATTTAGCTTATAAAGTTTAAAAAGTATAGTTAAACCAAATGCACGCGTCACGCGATATTAACAATACTTTTTATCTTTTAGGTTAGTTTAGTTTAAGTTGTTAGGTTATTAGGTTAGGTTTGAGTTGGGTCAGGTCAGGTTAGGTTAGGTTATATTAGGTTAGATTAGATTATTACTGTTTCTGATATTCAAAATCTTGGTGTTTAATTTATGTTTTTTCTATATGTTTTTTAATGTATGCAATTTTAATTTTCATTGTTACTATTTTAAGTTCTAATAAGTATATTTTACTTTCACGTGTCTTTTAACAATCCGAGAACAAAGTATAGTAACCTCCAAATGAATCTTATTATAGATACATGTTATACTATATTGTTTAATACTTACATATTACTCATAAAGAACTTTCAATTATAACGTCAATTTAATCGCTAATATAACTCATTGTATAGTAATCACTAAATAGGTGCTAATTTCTATTCATTTACTACAATAATTCCTATACATTGAATTTAATTTATGCAGCCATGGTTAAGTTGTAAGGCTTGTGGTACGTATTCTTCTTCTACAATAACGTACTTAGAGTATAAGTTAACGATTTAACGAGTGATTTATCTATGCCTAACTCGTAAGATATGTACTTCAAGTATCAATCAACCGTCAAAGTCTACGCTTACGGTAATACCCCTCACACATAACATATTACACATACATTATTCTAAAACATTCACATCAAGGGATAGAACATAGTGCCTCGTCGGTCCTATCAATCCAATGTTCCGCGACTATGCACTATATAATACATTAGAAAATGAGTACGCGACTGCGTTATGCGCGTAACTCTCATTTTTTTAATTCGGCGCGCATAACGCTATTCAATGGCACAAGCTTGGCATGCATAGGATTGACGCGGCACTCTATGGTGTAAAGTGTTTCACTTTAAGTTAATTGAGTGTTCCAGAATGGAAGTAATAGTTAATATCGTATTGTTTACAATCTAAAATATAATTTTTGTATCTCTCTTTATCTCTGACTCCAATAAAGAAAAGTTTTAAAGTTAAAACAAGAACGACACATTCACAGAGTGCTCACTTTTTATAGTTTTATCTAATAACAATCTTATTTAAAAAAACTTTAATTAATAAACACTAAAAAATATTCAATAGTCGAGATAGTGCGGACACCGTTACAGACGGACAGACAGACATGATCAAATCCATAAGATCGCTATCTTTTTAAGAAAGTGAGCTAAAAATTAAAAAACTTAAATATCACTATTCATTTTATTAACATTAATTTGTTTACTTATTGAACCCAGTATACAGTATACAATTAGCCCACTCAAGTTTTCTGTGGGACTTACTGTATAAAAACAAAATTATAAATAGCCATAAAGTTGAAGGAAATGATAATTTTTAACAACATTTTCAAGAGTATGGTAAACGTAAAAAACACGATTTGGTAAATCAAACTAATAATCGATTATTAAAGGAATTTAATAAAATAATTGAATGTTAACCGAATATTTGAATGAATTATGTTAAGGAAAAACCGAATCATTTCTGTAAACGAGAATGCAAACCAAAAACCAGTGATTCCACCAAAATTACATAAGAATTCAATAAAAGACATTTTAACAATTTCCGTATTTGTGATTACATGTGACAATTGTGCCGGTATAAAGCACAACGCCCTTTGAATTTTAAATATTCGTCTATTAACTGATATTTTTGGGCAAACATAAAACATAATAAAATTATAGCCACAAATTTACGCGAATAGAAAATAAACCGTGTTTACACGTATTCATAGAAATGATTATTGTTTTGATAATTGATATTAGGTTTTCTGTTAAATACATGCATAACATGTAACAATTAAGTCCAAACCACATCGAAAATATACCACCGACTAAACACATATACGTTATTGTATCCATTTTCGGCAAATGCGCGTAATGGATGTCCGATGAAAGGGTTTTCTCTAATGAAATTGATTTTGAAAATAGTTTTGACTCTGCGAAATTTAGACCCCATATGTATGGAATTTCATAAGCTTTTTCGGTAACTATGTAGCCATTAATACAGCTTTTTTTGCTACGTTGATAAATTGAAATTTTGATGTTTCTATGAATCAATAATTCGGCCATTGATATGTTATGTCGATTATAGGTAAAACTTTGAAGAGGTTTGTCGAAATTAACACAATTAGTTTCGTACGGGAATTCCAGTAGAGTTTCTCTAATTAAGTGATACCAAACTGCTATAAAACAACCGTCTTTTAAAACATACCTATTATTATGATTAAACAATAGTGGCATAGAATTACTTGGATGTATTATGACGGATAAATTAATATTATTGTTGACAAATACTCTATGATTAACGCCAAAGAGTTTGGGCTGATTTTCTGAATCGTTTAATGTTAATTTACTGTATTTTGTCAAACAATAAGGAGAATACTTTGTAAACGATCGTAAATGGTTCATTTTTAATATTTTTTTCAGATCATAACAAAATTTATTGTAGCTAAAAGTTGATAGCAATAAATACTCATCTAATGTTTGATTTTTGCTCTTTTTGTTATATATATATATTCTTTAAATCGTGTTTACTTAATACACGTAAACTAATAGACGGAATCGATTGTTGAACGTGTTTGCCGGTTCTTATTGAAATGGTGGTTCTATACTGAGTATACTTTTCGGTAAATTGTATCCACTGATAAATCGCAATAATTAAACATAAAACGTTAACCGTTTTTCTTAACTTTACTCGTTTTAACGCAATCATTATGTAGTCTTACGTGAATCTGTTCTAATTTTTGGTGACATTTATATTAAACTAAAGGCGAAAATACTGTTTAAAATCATATATTTTTTCAAATATTTAATAAAACATGGTCGACATAAATTGAGTATTTAAACAAGAACGACACATTCATAGTGAGCTCACCTTTTCAACCTAAAATGTTTCTAACAAAGAACAAAGTAATATATTTTTTGTTGTTTTTAATTTAATTTAATTTATAGGAAATGTAGAAATATTTTAATTTTTTCACACTTTGGTAATAGTTTTGTCAAATTATTTGATTCTAAAAAGGTACGGAACTAAGTTAACTTCTATAAAGTTATTGTTGTATTTAGGCTAAAGTGGCTGAAAAATAGTAAGTGCCGGAAATCGAAAAAACTTTGCTTGCAATTAAGTTTAAAAATTTTAACTTAATCTATTTAAGGAAGAAAACTTACCTATAAAGCGCATAAAGTAATAATTATTTGATAATCATTTAATTAAATTATTTTATTTCATTAAATAGCATTTATATAATTATTATTTAAGGTAATTTCAATTAAAATACAATTTAGTTATAGACTTCGGGAACGAAAAAAACGCAATTGTATACTAAAATTTATTAATTTTTCTTATTGGTAATTCTCTTAATAATAACAGCAACACATCAAAGTGAAAACCACAAAGCTTTATGATACGAAAAATACGACTCATAACTATTAACTTCGATACAACAGCTTCTCGCGAAAACTAAATCGATTTGCGTGTTTCCATTTATCGTCACTCCATTGTTCATTAAAATGAAATTATGGTTCTTCATAAATGTTACAAACTCTCTGTTGTTATTATTTATTATATCTAAGTTGGTCTTCAGTGATTATTACTTTGTCATTTTCTATGTTGTTCATGGTGTATTTTTTATTTGAATGTGCAGAGTTTTAAATGAGTAATATATCTACATCATTAATTGAAACCGCGATATAGTTGAAATATGAGTTCTTAGTTTGATGATTATTTGTAAATAAATGTTAGCAGTCATTTTTTGAATAAACGGCACAGCCTTAAGCTATTGTTTCTTTTTTGGATGTTATTTGGCTGACTAATTTAAAGTTGTTTATTTCGATAGTTTCCTCTCCCATTAATCATGCAGAGTTTCGTCTCCCATTAAGTATTTTATAAAGCTATTGTTGCCGACCTTAATCTATACATTGCGATAAAAATTTTATAACTCATCAATTTATTTTAGTAGAACATCTATATAAATTATGCATATTAAATATTTGTTTTTCTTTTATAAAGAATTATTTAAGGGGTTACTGATTTCGAAAGTAGCTTATTCAATAAGTCTTGATTAATTTCAAAGAAATGAATAAACCTAAAATTGAAATCAACATACTTCTCTTTGGTTTTTATAGTTTTTGTTAAAAACAAAAAAATTATATTTTAGCTTTAACAATTCAGTTTAATATATATGGTTAAAAAATCTTATAATTCATCTATTTATTATAGCAGAACATCTATATAAATTATGCATATTAAATGTTATTAACGATTAAAAAACATTTGTTTTTCTTTTATAAAGAATTATTTAAGGGGTTACTGATTTCGAAAGTAGCTTATTCAATAAGTCGAATAATTTCAAAGAAATGAATTAACCTAAAATTGAAATCAACATACTTCTCATTCATTGTATTTTCATGCATAATTTTTCCATTTTTAGGGATATCTATTTCTTGGGAATGGCCTCACAATAGGCAAAGATGCCGATATTTTTTCACATAAAATCTTTATATTAAATTACAAACCGAACCAAACACTTGCCAAATTAGTTCAATATAGAAAAGAATAAAGGAAACTCTTTTATATTATTAATATTAACTTTATTTGTTTAAAAATAAATTTTTTTTTGGTTTGATAATAATTAATTAAAATTTATTTTAATTTGTAAACGTTTAAAAAAGACTTTACACACTACACACAGTCCACGAAAACCACTTATAACAACAAAAATATTAACCTTTTCTTTACTCATAATTTTTAACTTTTGTTTTAAATAATGATTTAATGTTCCCTTATTGGTAATGTTTTTAGTATATAAGCGATTGTATTTGTATGTGAACTTCAGTTGTTATTATATCTAAACTCACCTCACTTTTGCTTTATAAGCGATGCCCATAAGTAATACCCATAATCACTCTTTGTTTATTAAATAATTTGTTTATAGCAGAAGTCTCTTTCATTTTATTTAATATGAGCTAAGTCTTAATCATTATTGTCAATTCAGTTCATTCAATTTGATTTGTTTATTATAAATAAGTTAAATTTGTTAAATGTCAATATTTCATTGTGTTTAGATATTCAATTTCATTTTGTCGTTATCACTGAATATACTGTATGTATTAGGAATCTTTTACATCGGAACGACAGCCGCCATATTAAACCATGACGAATACTGTTGTGAGTGTTAATTTGGCTGCATGATTTCGTATCATCCCCTTTCACTAAAATCAAACCTATAGTTTTGCGGAGTGTAACAATTATTATATCCTAAATTAATCCAATAAAAACCTAAATTTTTATATTTTAGAACTTTACTTATCTATATTCCAGTTTTATTGATTCGTATATCTGCTAGAAAACCAGTTTTTTCAACTTTTAATAATATTTGGAGGGCAATCTTACTAGCTTTTCATTATTTTCTCAGGTTCCACTCCTGCTTAAACTTCCGTCATAAGTTCCTCTGCTACCGCAGTCTCTGCCACCACTTCTGCGACCATTTACATGCAATGCGGATGTCATTTAGCGCATTTATTATTGGATTTGTACGCGCAGTAATAATATAAATTAATATAAATACCTATTGAGCACCGAATTCTTGTCTTATCGTGGAAATCAGCACATGGACACCGATTATCGTCTCAATTGCCGTTATTGTCCAAGAAAATGCACTAAATGACGCCACATTGTCATTATGACAGAATTGTCTGCCACTTCTGAACCGCAATAAACATTTAAATGATATCAACGTCATTACCAGTTAATCGACGATATTAACTGGTGAATTGTTTCTCGGCATTTATATTAATTAATATTAATATAAAATTAAATGACAAATACTTTTAATCTATCATTAAATAAAAAAGTAAAATTAATGATTATACAAAATATCTTTCCGTTTATATAAATCAATTAATCTTAAATTAATATTTAAGTTATGTGCGCAAAATTTTCAAAGCTTAACATCGAAATAACATTTATAACGCGTTGCATACACTCGCCAAGTAATGCGCATAAAAATGTTAGCAAAAGCTTATTTGAACTCATTTTGGCTAATTAACTAATTTTCGCAACTTTTATCTATAATCCGAATTAGACTAAATCATTTAAACTAGTGTGGTCTAAATTTAATTGCAAGTTTAAAAACATGTGAGATATTGTATGAACTATGAATTGGCCGTGGGTAGTGACGTACGCGGTTCAACACTTTTACGCTTATCTCAACTTTTTATCATCAACAAAACTTTTTATTAATAATCTGAACTTTGTTTTTCAATTTGTGTGAATTATGTTTAAAACAAGAACGATACATTCATAGATAGCTCACTTTTTCTTAGGTTAATGTATATTAGTGTGATAAATTAATCAGTTTTCAAGATCTCAAATATTTATTAACAGAAGAAATATGTGGAATCCATTAATTAGTATAAGACTGCGAACGTACATACGGACGGACGGACAGACAGACATTGTAAAATCCATAAGCTCGCCTTTTTAAAAAAAAGTGAGCTAAAAGAATAGCAGAAAATTGTAATATAATGTATTTTAAAACTCATCAGTACCAGTTGATGTTTTATTTTGCAACTCCTTAATATTGAAAGAGATTAATCATTTTAGTTTATGGTACAACTATTCGCAAAGAATAACTAGTTTTTATTTAAATGCGTTAACTATAACTAAAATATTTTGTTTTTTGCGGTTAGGTCTGAACTTTCTTATGTTTATGTGTCGTTAACTTATTAACAACTATTTTAAAAAAGAGTTATTAGTTTTACCATTTTCTGAATAAATTTCAGCTTTGTTGTGATTATTCTTATTTTGTTTACTTTAAATTAATTTTTTTAATATGTATTTATAATTAATAGTATTTTGCTAACAGTTATTTAAGTAGACCCTATGTGTTTGATCATGTAATTAAAGTCTCAATATATTTACGAAAAATTCCCCAATTTTGCCAATGTTTTTTCGCATTTTATCCAATTTTTGACCTGAAATGACTTTTGTTAACATAAGAAATTGGTCGAAATCCCTAAATTAACAAAAATATTCTGTAAAATTGTAAAATAGGTCGAGTTTCAGTTGAGTCGAGATCGAATTGGATCGAGTTCTAGTAGGGTTGAGTTCAAATTCCAAAACTACTTACTCCCGATTCAACCCGTCTCAACCAGACCCCACCCGACACTATCTAAACAAACCCGTTCCTCACAAGTTCCAACCCGTCATCCCGAACGTCACGCGCACCAACCCGGCTCTTCCCAAACAAGCTCTTAACAAACGAAATGAAAAAATTGTTAAAAGCGAAAGTAAAATACAAGTGAAATGAAAAATTTTCTTAAAAGTAAAAGCAAAATACAAATGATTTTATTAAAATAAAAATTGTATAAAATGCGAAATAAAAAAGATAAATAGAATAAATATTTTATTTTCAATTTTACATGAAGCAAAAGTAAAATACAAGAAAATTAATAATTCTAGTAAAAGCAAAAGTAAATTACAAGAAAAATTATAAATAAAACTAAAAGAAAATGAAAAGGCAAACTAAATTAAAATAAAACTCGAAAGCAAAAGAAAAACACTTTGATACAAATGTTATTTAACTCATATAGTTATGTTTGTAATTATAATAAATGCTTCAGATATCATATGAATCATCATAGATAACAATAGATAATATGAATATTACTTAGATTTTGTAAAATATTGTCAAACACAACTTTTATTTAACACGAGAACACACAATAATAGAAATAGACAGATAACGACAGATATTAACAAATAACGACAGTCTTTTATGGATAGTGACATATAGGTAGATATTACGACAGATATTGACAGATAACGACAGATAGAAAAATTTTTAAAAAACTTAAATAAGCCCCATAGACGGTTTGTCCCTACTTTGAACCTATTTTTGTTTATTTTTGCTTTAATTTTGACGATTTTTTACTGAATTTTAGATTATCATCTTTAATAAAACCTCTTAGAGCAGGGTGTCCCAGACTTTGAAGGTCTGGAGGGGGTTTCATTTCGAATTTTTTTCAAAATTCAAGGGGGGGATTAAACTCATCGGATTTATGTGACAATTTTTTGATTTTTCGGCAAAAAAGTGCTATTTTCATGAAAAAATTGCTATTTTATGACTTCAGATTTTCATAGGGGAGGGGGTATACCCCATCCAGACCCTCCCCTCTGGGACACCCTGTCTTAGAGTACCAATAATTTATTATTTTATTCAACGTCAAGAAATAACCGCACCACTTCACCACTTTATGGTTTATTTATAATCACAATTTTTCAATGACAGAATCAGATATACGAAATTTGATAATAAATATTTCATTTAAAAGCGTAAGTTTAATATGTATCTCAAATAGTTTTAAGCAGTTATATACAAATATGCATTTGTCCGAATCCTGATTATGATTTTACGGCCACATCTAACAATTCTCTTGATCAAAATCTTAAATTTTATAAAAGAATTAAATTAATAAATATTAATGAAACATATTCTACATTAAGCATAGGAAGAGTTTGACCAGAAAAAGCTTTGATTTGATTTTAATAAATTAGACAAGTCACGAATGACATATCACTCACAGGTTTCCCATTATTTTCTAATATCATTTTCTTCTCATACATACTCTTCTCATCAGAGTGGTCCGAGAGTGTGTCGGGCTGGGGTGAAGTTGCTTTCGGACTTTTAAAAAATATGAGTGGGGGCCAAACTAATCAGATTTAAACGACAAATTATCTGCCATAGGACAAAAAACATTAAAAGTACTTTTAATTGTTACTTTTCGCTTCTTAGGTAGGGGATATTCCACCCAAAGCTCACCCCCTCTAGCGGGGTGCTTCACAGGATTGTATTGAAATTCTTGATTAAAAATTAAGTAATATAATTTTTGAAAAGAATTGGCAAAGTTTAACAACTTTGCGCTAACAATTAAACGTAAAATACAGATTGAAAGGATTGACGTCATAATCATATCAATTATTTTATATTAGAAATTTTTCTGTTTGAAAAAATGAAACAAAAATTTAAAAATTAAAGGAAAAGAATATATTTGATTTGTGATGCTTAGGATTTATGGTAAATTTAACCGCATTATAATTTATGTAGAATAATAAAAACAGATTTAATGTGACGTTGAATAATTAATAAATTTTACCGTAAATGATTTTCAATTTATACTTTGCTTTAACTTTATCCAAAATTATAGTTAAATAATCCAGTTTAAGATTAAGAAATAATAATAAAATAAGAAACAGTGTCGTACCTATTTTCCCATAATTTTTTTAACGTGTTAAATATTTCGATTATTCACTTAATATGGAAGAGAATAAATGTGCCGAAGATTCATCATCTTTCTTATCTCGATTAACATTTTGGTGGTTCAATCCTATCATAACTAAAGGCTATAAAACGGATATCACATCGGAAGACCTGACTTTTTTAAGCAAAAATGATTACTGCAGCGAATTCTTAAATAAATTTGATAAAATTTGGATTCCGATTGTGAATTCTAAAAGGAATCAACGGAATACAAAACCTAAAACACATAAAATAAATATTTCTACGGCGATCGTAAAAACATTTTGGCCATCAATGATACGGATGGCATGTATTAAATTATTAGCGAGTTCTATGCTATTTGGGAATGTATTAGCATTTAACCAGTTAATGCATTTTCTCAACCCAAACAGCACCGAACAAAATCATTTGGGATATCTATACGCGTCGCTTATGCTAACATTTTCATTATTTGAATGTGTTCTCAATAGTCAATACGAGTTCGGTGTTAATCGTATTAATATGAGAGCCAGAATTTGCATTCTTTCCGCTATATACAGAAAGGTGGGTACGCTTACTGATTAAATAATACGAGATAGTATTTTTTATAAACGCTTTTTTAAATCGATATTTCAATTGTATATGCTAGTGTTTGATACTAACGAATACCGGTCGTAAAACTTATAATACCGGGAAAATAGTCAATTTAATCTCAATCGATGTTCAACACGTCACAGAATTTATCCGCGATTGTAACCTAATTTGGTCGGCTATTTTCACAATTTCGATCGCATTATACTTATTATACAATCAATTAGGAATCGCCGCTGTTTCCGGATTACTGGTTATAATTATCATTGCGATTTGTTCATTTACTCTCGCTTCGTGGGCGAAGAAAGTGTCAGCAAAAGCTTTAAAACTAAAGGACAGTAGAGGAAACGCGATGAACGAATTGCTTAATTTAATTAAAATAATCAAATTTTACGCGTGGGAACATGTGTTCAGAAGCGAAATACTAAAATACCGTAAGGAGGAAATGAAATGGGTTATAAAAGAAGGTTTGGCTCTTACGCTGATTGCGGTTGGTTTCGCTGCTAATTATTTTGTAAGTCCTTTTGATCACATTGTTTAACCGAAACTTTGGTATATGTTTATTCGAATTGTTTAATTATGGCTTCGATAGAATACTATAATCTGTTATGCGTTTTGCGTTACCAAATGATATTACGGTATCATTTAGTTTTTATTCGTAATGAGATTTGTTTATTACAGGTAGGTTTTGCCAGTTTCGCCACATTCACTCTCATTGATTCTTACAATGTATTGGATGCGAACAAAGCTTTTGTTTCGTTAACACTATTCAACATAATTAGTAAGCGATTTATAGTTTTATTACTCGCTAACCATTAAAATCAATACTTTGCGTGAATTAGCTAAAAACATGAATTGGTGACAAATTAATGCAAAATAAAATTTGTCGTAATCTTTTTTAAAAATCTGTAATGGTTATACAATAAAAAAATTTTTATAATTGAATGATGCGCTTTAGAAACGCACTTTTTGCATATTAATTATTAAGAAACACGTTAAGCGTTATAGAATTTTCTTAATAAACTTTTGCTATTGTTGGCACTTTTAAATATAGAAACTGAATTCTAATTTAATAATTAATTCGAA